>JAYJMF010357644.1:0-10391 GCA_036873715.1 Salvia sclarea | reverse complement strand
TTGATATCTATACAATACAAAATAACATGTTAATTGACACGTTAGACGTGCAACGCACGTCCTCTCGGCTAGTAGTAGTAAAAAGTTATTAACTTCGCAATTTGCATTTACATTCTTGGTGGACATAGTATAGTATTATATAATTCTACATCACTTTTCCCCTTTATTTCTTGTACGTATGTATTGATGTGAGCGCTTAAGCGTGATTATGGACTTAACTGATATGTAAACACCTATCATCAATTAAATATAGTATATCTTTAACCTTTGGTGCAGCGTCTCTTTCACAAAGATAAAATCTCTATATTTCTCACTGATCTAATTTCAAAAGCGGATCTCTTCTTATACAGAGTTGAAGCATTAACAATTAATCATCAACCTAAATCTATGGCGGCAGTTTCCGGCAAGAAACCTCACGTGTTGGCAGTGGCCGTCCCCGCTCAAGGCCATGTGAAGCCGCTGATGAGTCTGTGCAGCCAAATAGCCAAACGCGGCATTAAGGTCACCTTTGTTAATTCCCAAACTATACATGACAAATTAGCTTCTGCATCTGCTGCTGAAGAAGAAGAAGAAGATGATGATGATGATTCCAATGCCGACAACAACATAGTGATGGCAACAGTCCCCGACGGGCTAACTCCCGAAGACGATCCAAACAGCCTCTTTACACTCATTCAAACTCTCCGAAACACGATGCCTCAAACCTTGCCAAATTTGGTTGAGAGGATTAACAGCGACAACCCTAACGAGAAAATCAGCTGCGTGATTGCCGACCTCGCGTTTTCATGGATTTTCGACATTGCAGAGAAGATGGGAGCTGAGCCTGTCAGTTTCTCTCCGCCTTCCTTCGCTTCTTTGGCCATGGGGCTTCACCGTGAGAGGCTGTTGGAACAAGGATATCTCGATATAAATGGTAATTAAATTATTCTAGCTTTTCCATTTTCATGTTTCTTTAACACTAGCTTTTTTTTGTGTTATTGCACTTGAACAGTCCACAAGCGTAATTATGGTAATATGTCATAATCAATCAATCGACATATAAAACTAAATAAACCTAAATAGGTCAATCCTATTAATTGATATATGCGATCTAGCTACCAAAAAAACGCCTCATATGTAGAATCTGTTTTCCAGATCGTATGATAGGAAATGATAGAATTCAATTACTAATAGATAAATACACATGTGTCTAAACTCTCTCGACTTGTTAGATTCTCTTATATAAGTTTATATTGAAAATTAAAATCCAAAATTGTAGGATCACTCATTAAGGGGGATGTAATTAGCCTGTCAGACGATATACCGGCTTGGAGGAAACAAGAGCTTCCATGGTGCTTTCCCGGCGACCCGAAAATGGAAAAAGTGTTATTTGAATTGTGGGAAGGTCATAGAGACGCTAATAAAGCAAAATGGTGGCTATGCAATACTTGTTATGAACTCGAACCTGCAGTTACGGAGTTGTTCCCCAACACCTTACTTGTCGGCCCCTTAAATTTACTCGACTCTGACACGATAAGAGCTGGTTCGAGATCCATCAATTTTTATTATGAAAATTCATCTTGTTTAAGTTGGTTGGATAGCAAACCAGTTGGATCGGTGGTGTATGTATCTTTTGGAAGTTCGGCAGTTTTCTCTCAACAACAATTGGATGAGCTGGCTCTCGGGCTTGAGCTGTCGGGCCGGGCTTTTCTGTGGGTCGTCCGGCCTGACCTTGCAAACGGGTCGGGGGTCGTGTACCCTGACGGGTTCTTGGATAGAATAAGTAGGCAAGGGAAGATTGTAGAATGGGCGCCTCAGAATAGAGTCCTTGTGCATCCATCTGTGGGCTGTTTTGTGTCGCATTGTGGGTGGAATTCGACCATTGAAAGCGTAAGTAGAGGAGTCCCTTTCCTTTGTTGGTCTTATTTTGCAGATCAATTGCATAATGAGAAGTATATTTGTGATAAGTGGGAGATTGGATTGAAAATTAGCTTTGATCAAGACAAGATTAGATCAAGGTATGAAATCAAAAAGAAAATTGACATGATATTTGCTAATAGCAAGTTTAAGGAAAATGCAATGAAACTAAAAGAAATGTGTGCCAAGAGTGTTAGCGACGGTGGGTCGTCTTGTAAGAATGTAGAGAAATTTATTGCTCATCTTAGGACATGAAGGATGATTTGTATTGTTGGCTCTGGAATTCGAAAGTTCATGGCTATGTAATGATTTTTTTACACTTCTTATGTTTCGAACATAAATTTATGTATCTTATACTCCCTCCGTTCATGAAGATAATGTATCGTTTGACTCGGTGCGAGTTTTAATAAAATGTAGTTGACTTGTTATTTTAATGGGGAATATATAACTTTAATGGAACTTGGGTCCCACAAAGATGCTTTTATTAGTGTTTAAAGGGTGGGAATGTGTAACTTTAGTGGAACTTGGGTCCTACAAAGATGTCCAAAAATAGAAGTGCATAATCTTTGTGAACGTCTCAAAATGGCAAAAAGTGCATTATCTTCGTGGACGGAGGGAGTATTATATTATTGATGAGGACGGTTTCACCTCGCGAAAGTTGAAGTCTTTATTAAAATCGCATCTCAATCTTAGACCTTTTTTTTGTTAGCCATGACATGCCATGGCAAAAAGTGCATTATCTTAAGATTTTTTTTTCTTTTTTGTTATTGCACTTGAGATTTAGTGTTCCACATTTGGTGTCTTGGTTCGGATGGGATTCTCTATCCCCAATTCTTCGTGTGTCATCGTGTGCCACTATTAATTTCACAATTTCTAATAACTTTTTTTGTTGAATAAAAATTTATTATTACATAATACTCCCTCCGTCCCATTCATAATGTCACCTACTTTTGGGCACAAAGATTAAGGAGTAAAAAATTGATGAGTGTAAGGAGGTGTGGCCCACATGCTTTCTGTGTGTATTTTCTTTGCCAAAAAGGGAATGAGACATTATGAGTGGGACAACCAAAAAATGAAAGGGAGACATTATGAATGGGACGGAGGGAGTATATCATGAATAATATTTATAATAAAAAAATTAGAATTTAAAAAAATCATAAACCATGATTTTGGAGTATTTAGATTAAAAAAAATACTTATTTTTGTTGATTATTCCAAATTCATGGTATATGATATTTTAAAATTCTAAACTTTTTATTATATATATTAATCATAATATATTATATAATAATAAATTTTTATTCTAAAATAGTGAAATTAATAGTGGTACACGGTGGCACACGAAGACTTGGGGATAGAGGATCTCATCCGAACCAAGACACCAAATGTGGAACACTAAATCTCATTTCTTCATATTTCTTCATTAATTTCTTCATATTTCTTCATTAATTTTAGTTTTATATGTTTTAGTTTAATTATATAATTATTAACAAGAATATATTCCATCTAGTTAGACTATATATATATATATAGAGAGAGAGAGAGAGGCAACTATTAAAATAACCATTTTAAGATAGTAAAAATAAATTTTGGCCTGTAAATATAAAAAGATAAAATATAGCCTCTCATTTCACGAATTTACACATGTCAATTCGTGAAATGGTGAATTTTACACACATTTCACGAATATGCATGAGCGAATTCGTGAAATGATGCACTTTACACACCGATTCACGAATCTGCATGTGCAACTCATGAAATGAAGTGTAAAAACACCATTTTACGAATTTGCATGTAAATTCGTGAAATGAGATGCTATTTTTTTATCTTTTTACATTAATCGGCCAAATTTTATCTTTACTATCTTAAAATGGTTATTTTTATACATTTCCTCTAATTATTAATTTAACAATTAACTTAACAATTAATCATCACAATATATATAGGAAAATTTTCTTATTCAATTATATAATCACACACACATTTAATTAACCATTCAACCATTTTTTTAAAAATATTTAGATTATTAATAGTAATATTTTATTACTGATTAAATATATATTATAAAAAAATATATTTGTACATTAAATTAAAAATAATATCTTTATTTCATAAGATCAATGTAAAAGAATTATGCATGCTAAAACAAGTTTGATTATAACTATTAAGGAGTATATTATTAATTAAGCTTAATATTTTTATTTCTTTGTTAAATAAATTATGGGAATATATATTTTGAATGATTATTGCAAACAAAACTCCCACCGTTTCATAAAATTTGTTGTAATTCTTTGCATACGAGATTTTATAAAAGTTGAAAATGGTGTAAAGTATTGATAGTATTGATAGTATTGTGTATTTTGATAAGTAATAAAAGTAGACAAATAGGAAACACAAAAATTTATACGCGATACCCAAAAAGAAAAATGTGACAATTTTTATGGCACTAGTGGAGTACAAGTCAAAGTGTTAAAATAATTTTCATTAATGTATATATAATCATAATTTAAATATAAAAAGTAAACTCCATTGGTTGATTTTTAGATCATATAATAATGAAGTAAAATTTAAATGAGGCCAAACAATATAATAATTCATCCCGCGTATCACGTGGGATAATGTACTAGTTTATGATATAATAGTATAAATTAAATTTTGAAAACTTAAAGAATACCATGTATATAAAATTCTCAAGAAGGGGCACATCATGTTTGGAGTTTGGAGTCTTTGGACCTAGCACCTTTGACATCCTTAATTAGGTAAGAAAAAAGAAAAAAATACATAATTAATTAAATATTGTAATTAATCAAAAGTAGTTCAAAATTCAAACCATGAGTACATGACGCACATGCATGTTTTTTAATCTTAACATAAAAATCAAAATACGTATCATGCACATTGTTTTTGGTGGGAAAATGCAAATGTTATGTCAATTTAACAATCAAGGTTTTCTTCAAAAAGTCCTTTATCATATGCAATAATCTTTTACACATGAATAGAATAATGTGAGATTAACATGCTCTCTCATACCAATTATTGAATAAATTTCCAATACATGCAACATTTCTCTCAATAAAAAGAACAAAATATGATGATTTTCTCCAATCATTATCTTGATTAAATTCATAAAGTGGCTTTTGGTCCACGTGAACGTGCCACCTCTACATGTTTCTAATATAATAATAATAATTAGAATCTAACCATATATATATATATGCTGTCTATTAGCATTTTTCTTTCTTTACCTATTCACAAGTGCACTTTTTTTGAAGCTTACCATCAAGAAGTCGTGCATGGATGATCACTTCACAATGGTACTTGTATTGTGGATTTTATCGCCTGAAAATTCGGTGGAAATTTATGATCTTTAACAAATAAGGAGAGAAATAAAATAATTTCCATTGACAAATCGATTCACGTTGTTTTTTGTTGCATGCGTAACAGTCCCGTTCCTGATATTTTATGGGCCCTACGCGAAATAAAAAATTCAGAGCCCCTTCAACGACATGTAAAACTTAGATGAGTGATCTTTTCTAGATTTCTATTTTCTAACTTGCGCCTACAACACAATATAGACAATACAACATCATAATAAATGATTTCTTTGAGCATTTTCAGATGCGAAATCATTTATAATTCCGCCGATTAAAGATTTGATATTGTTAAAAAATCGTTCTATTGAATAAATAGGTTTTATGTGGGTTTCTTTTAATTGGGTCTACAAGTTAAAATAATTCTAAATGGGCTATAAATTCTTTTATACACATATATAATACATTGTATTAAAAAAATTGGGCCCCTAATATTTCTGGGCCCTAGGCGGTTGCATTCCCTGCCTAAGCCCAGAACCGGCCCTGATGCGTAATTCTTTTGGCATGTTACCGCTCCGTCCCTAAAATATAGCCTCATATTCTTTTTTTTTTCTTTCTATTTGTAGTAAAATCATTTTTCATCTTTATTCCTATCATTTCATTGTATTTATCTAAAAACCGTAATTATTTGATAAAGTCATATTCTCTTTCCTAATTATATTATTTTCTCAATAACATCATATTCTCTCTCCACTCAACACTATAATCATTTCAACTTTTATTAAAACTCATGTCACTCCTCCATGAGCTTATATATCAGGGACGGAGGGAGTATCTTTTGGATCACCCAAAAAATTTAGCTATAACAAATTTACATGAAATGCAAGATTCAAATAATTTTAAAAGTAGGGATAAATATAGTTTGTGTCTCAAGCTTTCGCCCAAGTAAATATATTTGAGATCTCCAACTTGATGAGATTTTAAAAGGGGGAAATAGACTGTAAATTGCTGAACTTTGTCCGAATTCTTATTTTGCATACCAGCTTGAAAATCCGCGTGTAAATTGCTAAACTTTCAATTTATTCTCATTTTGCAATCAATGTTGACTTCCGACGAAGCCAATACTGACACGTCTCTCCGAAATTTCTACGTGTTCAATGTCAGCTGAAAATTAATACGACGTTACATTTAATTAATGAAATGACGTCGTTTATCCTTTAAAATCATCAATCTTCTATTTGATCATTTTCGACATTCTCGCTTCAACCTGCATTTTATAGCCTCTGCGTCTTTTTGGAGCCCTAATTTTCGGCTCATATATGATTAAATGTGATATCCTATTAGTTATCGACCGACATTAAACACATAGGAATTCCGGAGAGACGTATCGGCAGGCTTCGTCGGAAGTCAACATTGGTTGCAAAATGAGAATAAATTGAAAAGTTTAGCAATTTACACGCAAATTTTCAAACTGACATGCAAAATGAGAATTTGGGTAAAATTCAGCAATTTACAGGCTATTTGCTCTTTTAAAAAATATCCAGATATATATTGGAAAAATGCTCCCACCTAAGTTCAAATATTTAAATGTCTCCAACTTCGAAAATATTCTTCATTTAAGCTGTTTCTAAGCTGTTTATACGTCGGATTCCAGAAAGATGATAGATCATTCTGTCACCAAAGTCGGACATCTTTCAAAATCTTGTCAAAATTGGTACAGTATAATCTTAAGTTGAGGACAGTCTTTAAAATATATGAGATTTGGGGATATTTAAATATAATTACTTAAGTTAAAGAATATTTTTCAAATCATAGAAGATAAGGACACAAAATATGCTTATCCTTTAAAATTATTTTAAAAATAGGTCTAATTGACGATAAGAGAGATATAAATAAATGACATTCATCCTTCATTTTTCTATGAACAACAACCACCCCATGCAAAAACTCATGGAATTAATTAACAAGTACTATGATTTTGTGAAGATGTGCATGATACGTAGGGATGTTAATCGGGCCAACCCATCGGTAGGGATGTTAATTGGGCCAACCTATCGGGTTTCGAGTCAACCCTATCGGATTGTCGGATTATTCGGTGCGGGTTAATCGGGTTAACTTTTTTTGGGCTAAAATTTTTCAATCATAACCCTAACTCTAACCCATTCGGGCTAGCTCATTGGGCTGTACATTTTACCAAAAATTATTTAACATTTATTTCAGTTTGTCCTATTTGACTTGACCCATAATACGTTTAGGATTGTCCAATTTGATTTGGCTTGTTTCTAAAAAATGAATTAATTTCATCTTGAAAAAAATATTAAATCTAGTGGTTCCTAGTTCCTACCACTTTCAGCACAAAAACACAACTTTGTCAATAATATTGCGAAAAATAATTGATGAGATGTAAGGAATATAAGTAAATTGAAGACTAAAATTGTAAAGTTAAGATATTATATTGTGTGGATGATTCTTTTGAGATGAAATTATGACATAAAACAATTAATGAAAAGTGAGTTTTAATTTCTAAATAATGTCATTATTCTTAATTGTTTTTAATTTTCCAACCCATCGGGCCGACCCGCAACCGCTCGGGCTAGCCCATATAACCCGCGGGCTAATCAGTCCAGTCCATGTAATCCGCTTTGATTTCGGGTCGTAAAATTCGGCCCTAACCCGCTATATTTTTCGGTTTATTTTGGCCATCCCATCGGGCTAGGCAAAACTCATCTTTTGATCCCTATACATTTATCTTTTATTTTAATAAATCCTTATATAGTTAATATGATTTAATCGGTCTTTCTACTTGTGTTCAATATCTTTGCATCCTTATTTAACAGAAGTAATAAATTTATTAATTTTTTTGTTAACTAAGGACATGTCATACTACTTTTTTTTCTACAATAAAATTCCACGCCATTCAGAAATTTAAGGAAATGTTAAAACTTTTCACCCCTAATCCTTAAACCAATTGTCGTCTTCTTCATCCTTTCGACTCTACAATGTTTTAGTGTAAATTTTGGTTTCGTAAATCGACAAGAGAATTCATTTCCAGAAATTCTAATTAGTACAGTTCTTATAATCTTGTGATTTGTGTAAGAAGTTTTGATTTAGGGTTTTACTATACAAAATTGATTAGATTGTAAATTTTGACAGATAAAATAACAAGTACTAACATAAATAATCAAGAACATGAACAACACATTACCAATACCGACAATAAGATCTTCACCTCATTACAATTTAAAAGGTCAAATTTGTAACAATTCATATTTTCACCTAATTTTGAATATATGTTATTGGACGAAGAGGAGATTCTT
Organism: Salvia sclarea; assembly: GCA_036873715.1. Classification (NCBI taxonomy): domain Eukaryota; kingdom Viridiplantae; phylum Streptophyta; class Magnoliopsida; order Lamiales; family Lamiaceae; genus Salvia; species Salvia sclarea. The sequence goes on along the minus strand of JAYJMF010357644.1, from coordinate 1,867 downwards.
AGAGAAAAACTAATCAGAAAAATGAAAAATCAATCGTCAAAAGTTTTACTCTCGCTGAATAGCACAAATATAATTAACGAGAACATGAAAATTGGAGAAGTTGAGATGAGGATTTACTTAACAGAAATTAGGAGGATTTTTGAATTGTAAAAAATTTCCAACTATGATATGACATGGAATTTACCTAATTAAAAGGAGTTGACTTTTTTATTTAGATAACAGAAAAGTTAATATATTTTTATTAACTCTGTTAAATAAAAATTTAATAATAATAATAAATATGAATAGTCTTGGTGTTGTCATTTGGAGTCGGTATCTTGGTCTTGGTGTATTGGTGTTTTCTTTCGGAGTCGGTGTATTGGTGTTGGTGTGTTCTTGTAATAGCTGATGGTTGGTACGTCTTGTATCTCCTCTTCTTTCATTAAATAAAATTTCATTTTTCTGATCTATAAAAGAAAGAAAGTAGGGGGACCTAATAAATCTTATAAGTAGTACAAGAATTTATTGAAACAAAAGATAAAAATATGGGGATCCAATGATATGTTTTGCCTATAATTAATTTACTACTATATTTTATTATTGAGATTCTGTAGTCATCAATGAATTCAAATTTATTCTTGTTGGTAATTATGTTATGAGATTAATTTACTAACTAAACAGTCATAGACTACTTTAAATGTGAAACAAATCTAATTATGTCCTCATTAATTTATTTTAGAGATTTTATGGTCATGAATCTCATGATCATTCATATGAATTCTTTTGGTAGTGATAGATGATAATTCCATGATATGGGCATAATTTGTTATTTTCTTAATCTACACGTTTATTGTAACTATTTCCTTATTTCTCTCATTGTATATTTTCTTTATAAGTGCGATGAATGAAATACATGCAATTATCACTTTCATGGAAAATGTTATAAAGGTTATCAGGTAGTATTATATTACTATAAACTAATTACTAGTTAAGTCATCATCGACTAATTCGAAACAGAATAAATCTATGTAGCCATAATATGGGTGGTCATAATTTACTTCAATAGAGGAAAAATAATGATTCATTTAAATTTTTTAAATCGAAATAAAAATGAATTGATTGTTTTATTATAAATATAGATTAATTATTAATAATAACATAATAATTTTAGTTTTTATTTAATTTTATAAATGAATAAATATGATTTTTAATATAACTAGCGTTCCAACTTCCATTTAACAATGCAAATTCAAAATATAATTTTTAATTTGACATTCAAATTAGATAGTAACAATTATTGAGTATAAATTTAACTTAAATTTCAAAATAAATTAATTTTATTTGATATTTTAAACTTAAAAATACTAATTTTATCTTTACGTGGGTGATCATAATTTGACTATTTAGCATCACTCTTTGAAACAATTGTTCGAGAATTGTCCTGGAAACTAATAAATTGACATCGTGTCACTTCCATTTTACTTTGTAAGCTTTTATTTTGTCTTGTTATCATTAGTCAGGCCATGTCATTCTCAATTCCCAAAGCATAATTGTTAGACCTTCCGATTGGGGATGACAATTTATACGTGGGCACCCGAAACTCGCGGGTACTCACCCTAATGGGTATGGGTTTGAGAGGTATTTGATATTTACGGATATGAGTATGAGCAGTATTTACTATCCATTTAGTTCGTGGGTATGGGTTTTGGATATCTACTATCCATACTCACGAAACCCATATATCCGTGAAAATATCCGCGAAATACCCGAAAAATATCCACCAATTACCCATCAATTACCCACCAATTACACACCAATTATTTAAAAATATCATAATTTCTAATTTTTAATTCCTAAAAACAAAATAGAAAATAAATTTAAAAATTTA
>JAYJMF010357633.1:0-10393 GCA_036873715.1 Salvia sclarea | reverse complement strand
TTCCCGCCTTCTCAATACGCTTTATGGGTCGAAACCAACGTTGATGACCACCATCAGAGTACAACCAAGCATGCGTCCACGCCCGCCAATCCAGTCACTAGAATGTGAGCCGTGACATACTCCCCCACTCGAATCGTGGATGTCCCCGGACACAACGTGCGCTCTTGGAAGATGCCTTCTTCCCTTGCCGAGCTTCTTGCACGTGCTCGCTTCGACCTCGCCGAGCAGACAAGCAAGGGGCCCCGCTCATAACTAGAATCTCGCGCGAGCCAACCCGAGCTCCCGTGGGGAACGCGAGAGTATCAACCTTCCCAAGGATCCGCCCGACGGCCACAACACATCCCGCCCATACAAGACGTGTTGGTCCCGTCGGTCGGCTCTGATACCAATTGTCACGTGTCCATGCTTCTCGCTTCCTCGTGCGCCACGCTACGAGGTTTTGCCCGCACTTGGGGCCATCGGGACATCAACTGGTTTCGCCATGCCAGACTCATCAGGGGAACGACATCAGCATCCAACCAGGTTGTCCGAGTCGCTTGGGACAACTGTCCTTGCTCAATGCGTTCCCGCCTTCTCAATACGCTTTATGGGTCGAAACCAACGTTGATGACCACCATCAGAGTACAACCAAGCATGCGTCGTGAGTCCACGCCCGCTATTCCAGTCACTAGAATGCGAGCCGTGACATAGGGCGGCTATTGCCATAATATTCTAAGAACGTTAAATTCATCCTAATTCATAAATGTTTGATATAGTACGTTTTTTAAATTGTCTTCTCGTAACATTTTATTTGTAAAAAATATTAGACCTTACATTTATCTTATTGTAGTCTCTTTGAATTTAATTTCAAACCATCACATTTAGAGTTAAAATTGACTTCTACGTAGGACCACATCGCCAAGGAAAGGGGAGACTAAGAAAAGATTATTTAGGCACAAAAGAATATTTATATTTAGCTATTAATTGGCAAACCAAACCTACTCATGAAAAAGTTTTTTTGATGAAATTGATTAAATATATGTTACTGTATCTTTGTTCACACATAACATTAATGATATATTTAGAGTTTCGTTTTTAATTTCCTAGACTAGACTAGATGTCTCGTATATCTTTTTTCAAGTCAACAATTTATTGAGTTAGACGCGATGGCTAAGATAATTAGAAGTATTTAAGATATATCCTAAAATAACAGCCAAAAAACATTGTTTCTGTTAAAAGACACATATATAAATCTTCTGAGATATAGTTAGACTTAGAAGTTAGACGCTTGAAGCATGTGTCTCTCAAGAAAATTAATGTAACAATTTATTTTAATTCATTTAGTTCTATTATTGAATATAGATTATAAACAACTATAAATTTAATTATGAAAGTTATATATAATGACGTCCAATGTATTTTTTTTTCTTTTTTTTCCATTATAGGTGTTCGAATCGATTGATATTTGATTTTATCAACTTATATTAAAATAAAGTTATACATTGGTGTTTAAAACACTTCAAGTAACTTAATTTAGAATTTAGTGATGACGAATTAATAATTATTTTACTTAGCTATTTGGATTCCACATGGATAATTAATTAATGCGGTTGACAAACAAAATATAAAGTTCAATAATTATGAAAATCCAACCACTTAAAGTTGTGATTATAACCACTTAAACTACTCAAAATCACAAAACACAATGCAACTATTTCCAATTAGTGTTCAACTATAAATAAAGCAAAACATCATATTGATATACAACCAAAATGAAACAACTCATATTATAAAGTCACAAATAATGCCATTATCATCCAATGTCTACAAATCACCAGATAAGTTTGCCCGCGAAAGTTCAAACACCTTTGTTCGACGACTATTACTGAACGTTGTTATTATACCACATACATTTAATGTTATCAAATCTGTTCGCATAGATAATATCGCCTGAAATATAACCTTTTTCGGTTTGTATTTTCGATAAGAAAACAACGCTCTATTTGACATTATTCGATCATATGCTATTAGTCTTGATACAATTGACAACTCTAGTAATTACATACATTTTGTACGAAAAAAAAATTATATTCCAGTCTATCTGTACGAGCAAATATGACTATGAGTAAGTAGAGGTTATGCTTTTTTATAGAAAGAAAAGGTTAGTCTAACTTATATTCATTCCTTAATTATTGAAAAAAGAATTGAAAAAAAGATTGATTGGACAGCCAAACATGGCCTAAAGGATTCACCGGGTGCAGGGACGGTAAAAACGTTTTTAACTGTGGGTGGAAACAAGAGCCGTTTTAATCGGTGTGGTTGTCCTGACCCATCTCTTTCTCTTTAGTTTCTCTCTCATCAACTATTAGCTAACAGTGCATCCCACACCTTTTAAGCTCCCCATGCTTCAAGATATCCTCACTACACCTCCACACGAACTCCACTAATAATATCTCATAACAAATCCCCCCAATTTCTCCAACATTTTCCGTTTATAATCCCCACCGTTACCCCTATAATTCTCCCGATTTCCGCTGGAATTCCTCAATCTCTGCTTTCGGGTTGGGAGATGAGAGATCTGGCTCGGAATTAAGGCGCCTGAACTAATGGATGCTTCTGAGGTTTTGATCAAAGGGTATAACGATGTCGGCGGCGGCGATCCCGCGCCGGGAACAAGGAATTCCGACGCCGGGAGAGGTAATTCTGCCTCTAGTATTCACGATTTTTATGATGTGAAGCTCGTGTGTTTCTCCTTCTCATTTGCTCTTTCGTTTTGTTAGTGGATGCTGAGAGAGCGTTGTACACGGAGCTTTGGAAGGCGTGCGCCGGCCCGCTGGTGACTGTGCCGCGCGAAAATGAGCTTGTCTTCTACTTTCCACAGGGTCATATTGAACAGGTTTTCTCCCTTTTTCTTCTTTCTTTTTTTTTTTTTTTTTTTCTAGTTTTTTGTTTTTGGGTAATTGTTTTTATTCCTAGTGCCTGATTGGCTAGGTCAAGGGGTTTTGCAGCTTCAATTGATCTAATTAAGTCATGTTTTATGTCAAATTTTGTTATTCTGTAGCGGTTTTTGAACTGAAATTTGGTCAGGATGAAAATATCTTTGAGGGTTGGTTTGAATAAGGGTTTCCTTTTCTTCTCAAACATTTGTTAGTTGGAAAGGAAATTGTCTTCCTCTTGCTTATAGTTTGTCGGTTCGTGGTTGTAGGTTGAGGCATCAACTAATCAGAGCTCGGACCAGCAGATGCCAGTGTACAATCTTCCTCCTAAAATTCTTTGCCGAGTGGTTAATGTCCAGTTGAAGGTACTCCATGATTTGGTCTAGTTATTTGAGGGAATTGTATATTGAGCTATTAGATTTTCTGGGTCGAATATAATTTGTTTGAAGGTTCTTGTGCTTCATGCCTTACTATAATCTGTGCTTGTTTGGTGATTAGGCCGAAGCAGATACAGATGAAGTGTTTGCTCAGATTACCTTGATGCCCGAATCTAATGTAAGCTGATCTGTGGTGCATAATGTACATGTTATGGATATCAATATTGTAGTTTTACGTTCCTTGAGGTTATTTTGTAATTAGATTTTCTGTTGCAGCAAGATGAAAATGCAGTGAGGAAAGAACCGCCACCTCCTCCTCCACCACACTTCCGTGTCTATTCTTTTTGTAAAACTCTTACTGCATCAGATACCAGCACTCATGGCGGGTTCTCGGTGCTCCGACGGCATGCCGATGAATGTTTGCCACCACTGGTTAGGATGAATCCTCCTAAACTCTATCATGTTCTCACTTCTCTGTGGTCATTGTAGTAATAAGGTTTTGTCTTCTATGATAGGACATGTCAAGGCAACCTCCGACCCAGGAGTTAGTGGCCAAAGATTTGCATGGAAATGAGTGGCGGTTCAGGCACATATTTCGGGGTACATAAATTCGCAACAAAACTAAGTTCATAGTTTTAAACGAGATGGAGAATCGAATGCACATGTGCTATAAGTTCGCAAATATAACTTTCAGTTTGGAATGTAAAATGTTCACTTGTGTGGGCAGTAACACATCTTTTGGTTCTGGAATGCCAGGTCAACCACGGAGGCACCTTCTTCAGAGTGGTTGGAGTGTGTTTGTTAGTTCAAAGAGGCTGGTTGCTGGGGATGCCTTCATATTTTTGAGGTTTGGTGCTGCTACAGATATTTCTGGGTGATGTTTTTACTAATATTCCTAATCTTAATGAATAACTAACTTGCAGAGGAGAGAATGGAGAGCTACGTGCTGGAGTGAGGCGTGCCATGAGACAACAGGGAAATGTTCCATCATCTGTCATATCTAGCCACAGTATGCATCTTGGTGTCCTCGCAACAGCTTGGCATGCTATTCAGACCAGTACCATGTTCACTGTTTATTATAAGCCCAGGTATGTGACATGATCCATGATCGACACGTTTCTTTTTTCTTTTCTTCTGTTTGACGCTCAGACTAATGTCAGTGGTCCTCTCAGTCAACTTTAAAATATGTTAGCCTGTCATATATATTGATGAATAATCCATTCGTGTTTCTGCTGATTCGCTAGAGTAAAGCATTTGGGTGTTACTGTGTTAGAAGCAGCTGATGGTTTTTGTTTTCTGTCAACGTCCGTATGATGTTCTTATGTGTTACAGGACAAGCCCAGCTGAATTTATTGTTCCTTACGATCAATACATGGAGTCTATTAAAAAAACATATTCAATAGGAATGAGATTTAAAATGAGATTTGAAGGTGAAGAAGCTCCAGAACAGAGGTACGGAGCATGTTAGCATTTTGTGACATTGATAATGAATTCAATGAGCCTTGAATGGAAGTTTTATTCAGATGTTGATTTTGTAGGTTTACTGGAACTATTGTTGGTACTGAGGATGCAGATCCAAAAAGGTGGCAAGATTCTAAATGGAGATGCCTTAAGGTATATGGTTTGCTCTCTAAAATCATCTAGGATCCAAGACTCCTGCTATTCTGTTATTAATTTTTTTACCCATCATTCTGGTAAGTTTAACACATTTTTTTAAGGTGCGGTGGGACGAAACGTCAGCAATCGTTCGACCTGAGAGAGTTTCACCCTGGAAAATAGAACACACGCTTTCTCCCCCTGTGCTAAATCCCGTTCCAGTGCCCAGGCCGAAAAGGCCTCGATCAAACGTCCTACCAACATCATCTGAATCCTCTGTGCTTACTAGGGAAGGTCTGTTTTTCTGTTTTCTCCCTGATTGAGTATTTTGTATTAGAGCTATATAACGTTATTATCAGCTGTTGAGCGTATTACTCAAATAATCTCTGGTGACATACAGGTCCTACAAAGATGACTGCAGACCCTGCACCTGCTAATAATGGTTTCCCAAGGGTCTTGCAAGGTCAAGAATCATCGACCTTGAGAGGCCCTTTCTCTGAGAGCAGTGAGTTGGACTCCTCTGAAAAGTCATATATGTGGAAGCAGTCATTAGAAGATGAGAAGATTGATGTTTCTGTTTCAAGAAGATATAAAGCAGATAACTGGTCACCTTTGGGGCGCCCTGAATCATCATATACAGATTTATTATCAGGGTTTGGCTCAAAAACTAATGCACTTCATGATTTCAGTTTGCCTCTTGGCAATCAAGCAATTTCTAAGCGACAAACACAAGAGTGTGATGCAAAGTTTAGCTTAATGGGTAATATTTGGTCTGTTATGCCTAATGGTCTCTCGCTTAATCTGATGGATTCTAGTACAAAGAATCATGTCCAAGGCACAGATGCTTCGTATCTGGCTCGTGGAGATGGTAGGCATGGAGCCTTTGGAGACTTTTCCATGATTAGTGATCCTAGAGGTGACAATCAGGGAGCAAACTGGTCCATGCCCCCACCTGTTTCAACATACCTTCACATGAGACCTTCTCAGCCAAGAGAGCTGTTGTCGAAGTCTGGATTTGCAGAGCAACATGATGCTAGGAAGTCGAAGGAAGGGAACTGCAAGCTCTTTGGTATTCCCCTCATAAGTAAATCTGCACCATTGGAGCCAGAAATCTCAAATAGACATGTGCTAAACCCATCTGGTTTCACTCAAAATTCTCATCAATTCTCTGCATTTGAATTTGATCAAAGGTCTGATCAATCAAAGGGATTGAAAGTGGGAGATCAAGGAGTTGCTGATAGCGAGCAAGAAAATCAATTTCAAGCTTTCCCTTCTTCAGCAACAGAGAGAGAAAGCAAAGGTCATTCTGGTTCAACAAGGAGTTGCACCAAGGTTTTCAGCTGGATCTTATTATTTTTGCCCTTGTAGGAGCATTTTTTTATTCACTTCTGTTTTTCTGAGAGTCTCACTATTTCAGGTTCAAAGGCAGGGGTCCGCCCTTGGTAGGTCTGTGGATCTGACCAAGTTCAACAACTATGATGAGTTGATTTCTGAATTGGATGATCTCTTCGAATTTAGGGGAGAACTCAAGGCTAGGAATAAGAATTGGCTAGTTGTGTACACTGATGATGAAGATGACATGATGCTTGTTGGAGATGATCCTTGGGGGTAAGATATTGCCTGGAGCATTTTATGGAATTTCAAATTTTTCTTGAGAGAGCTTATTTCATTATGTAATTCATTCTAATATTATTGCTTTCTCATATCTTCTGGCCTCTTGTTAAAAACAGGGAATTTTGTTGCATGGTCCGCAAGCTCTTAATCCTTACAAAAGAGGAAATGCTGCGTATGAACCCAGGGACCTTAAACTCAAAAGGAGAGGACACTTCATCAATCGCAGATGGTGTAGATGCTAATGTCCAGAGTTTTCCATCATCAAGCCCGGATGACTACTAGTTGTGCTCTATCTGGTAGTTATCTTTGTCCTTTGCAGAAGCATCTTTTACAAATTACTGCTTTTTTCATCATGTCAGTCCTGTTGTGCAGCATGTGTTTGAGAATATGAAAACAGATCTGCGTATTTCTGTGTTTTTTTCTTTCACGATCCTCCTCTACTTAAGTTGGAATTTTTTCCTTTTAATGTTGGTTTGGATGGGTTAGGGTTTAGGGTGCTCCATATGTACTTTTGTTGTCTATTGATTAACAATTTCTCAATCTCCATGAATAGTAAAGTTGGAGAGTATCTAATTTAGCCGCTATGCTGTCTGACAGGTGTGTTGAGGCATGGTCTGACTGTATAATCCATCTAACCATTGGATTTTGGGAACGTTGAATGGTGAGATGTGAATGGAGTCCCTTCAGCATGACGGCCAGATGCTCTTATATATAGATACACCTAAGAATTTGCAATTTTGGATCCCCTTTTACATAATGTGCTTGACATTATATAAGATTGGTATGTGCCATCAGATATTCAACCTCTGTAAATAGGTGCCAGTCGCAAAATCCCCAGCATGGATGTAATGCAGAAGAATAGTGTGGGTTTGTTCCTGCAGATTTCATGGTTTAATGTCTAGGAGTATATAGTGTGTTGCCGGCATTAGTATAAATCGGGTTGGCCTATGAGGTACATATTTATATCTGCACTAATGTACAGGTAAGTAGGTTGTGATTTGGTTCTAATCTGCTGAATGTTAAAAGTTTTGAGGTATTGGTCAGATGTTTTAATCTCTGGGTTTTTTTTTTTTAAGTTTTGTTCCACCATTTAGATATTGAACTAGGGGACAGGGGTATCTTGACGATTATGAAAACGTGCTATCATAAATGTTTTGAATGATCCAGGTGCAGCAGCTACAAGCTAACGGTGGACGTCGAATAATGTGATGCTTGCTGCTGCTTCATGTCCGCAGAGGCCTACTTTTAAATGCTAGAAATCCTAATCTGGATATCCTGTTGTGGGTATAAGTAAATAGTGTCTCATGGATTAAATTGCATGTTGATGTTGGTAAATATGCTTAGAGGGGGAAACGCAGTTGATTATGTGATGCTCATTCTAAGAAGCATAATTAATGGAATTCTATTTCACTATACAGTGAATACTAAATCGCTATGTCTTATAAATGTGCAAATTAATACTAAGTTAGTAGTATTATTGAAGAAGGGAATATTGATGGACATTGTTGTAGTTTGGAATTGGGGTAGAGTTCAGGGTAGAATGATACTTTGCCAATTGGGGCTTAGGCAGTAATATTATATTTTGCTGTTCTGGGGCAGCTATTTTGGAAGCTTTCAACCATAATTTGCGAGCTTTTCCTTGTCGTCGAAACCTTGTACATAATTTGGTTTGATCCTACTACGTATTGGTGAATGCCGATGATGGTTTTTAACCTCTTCTTTATAAAAGAAAATTAATAAATACAAAAAACTGTGGATGTTCTAAAATATCTATAACTAGAACGTATTATTATTATTATTATTTATGGTGAAGAAAAATATCATTGTTTGCACAAGAGTCAAGAATGCTCCTTTCCTTGTAATAGTTGAGATGCTAGAAATTAAAGGAGAGGAAGTAAGAAGAATGAGCGTTGATTGATGGGTAAGAAGAAGAAGAGATAAGTCGAAGCCGTTTTAGGGGTAAAGAAGGAATCAGAAGCGTCGTACCTTTTGAACTGATACTAAGCATAAAAGTGACACCACCTTTAAAAAGGGCAACATGTTTCATACGAAAAATGAAATATTTGTTGAAAAACAAGATAGAACACAAATTATCAAACTTCAGCTCATCCCTTATGCACAAGTATCCTTTTCAAATTCAGTTATTCAAATTGATGCTTATTTCTTGCAACTCTTTGTTAGTTTATATTATGACACTCATATTGTAAGATTAGTCCAGTTAATTTAATTAAGATGCTTTAGAGATTATAATTGTAATTGAAATGAAAAATATTGTGTTCTTTTCTATTATTGAAAGAGTGTACTGTATACCATTCAGAAAATAATTAATTTTGTTTATGTCAAAACAGTAGAAGGTCTGTGGTTGGCTCTTCAAGATCAAGAATGTATAGCATACTTAATTAGGAGGGTTTCCAACCAATTGGACATACATATGTATTTGAAAAATAAAATTTCATAATCGAGAAAGGAGTTGTCAAGATGTTCAGTATCAAATATTTTCATGGCTAAGTATATTGCAGCAAAAGACGCAGCCTTCTACATTATGGTGTTATTCTTTTAAGCAATTGGATGAAAGGGCTAATATGCAGAAGAGCTTTTATACAGGCAGAATGAATAAATGCATTGGAAACATTCATCATCATCATGGGGGTTCGCGAATAATTGTCGCAATAATGATATTCAGTTGGAACCTTTATCAAGATCAAAGTCATAGGTTGGTAAATATATCAAGATGGAGTATTTGTTTTACAGTCTTGTTGGATGTGGCTTATTTTTTTAAAGCAAATTGCCTTTTTATGGATACAATGAGTAAACTAGTTTTCCCGGTGAAGATACTTTACTTGCTGCAGTTACTTCCATGATTTTACTTTTACATAAATCAAAGTTTAAAGTCTAAAGGCTCCTGCAATAATAAAATACTATCACTTTTACAAAGGCTTCTGCCAATAATCAAATTCAAAATGAATTTGCACATGCTTGTACTGTAGAGGGTAAAACTTGTTATAGTCAATGATGTTACAAAATGAAGTATTAACTATTTGGGCCCCAGAAATTTTAACAAAAGAGCAAGTGAGAATTCAATGAAAGCAATGTGGCCGATGCTTTCTCTCAATCTCAGTATTCATGCGAAAAATAATATCTTTATCCGATCACTAATATAATAGAACTTCAAATATTACAAAGTTATAAACTCATTGTTTCTTCTATCAACACCAGTTAAATAATTAACAACTCAAGTAATCAGAATGGCTACTGCCTTGGACATAAATGGTTCTGTTCTTAAAAAAAAAATCATCAGGTATGGTTCGTACACAGCATACATTTCCTCATATAAATTTAAAACTGTAGAAGCAAACCCCTATGTTGGGTCTCGGAGGGCGACTGAACTGGTGTATGGGGGGGAATACACCAGTAGGAATTTTTCGCAAAAGCTAACAAGACACACAGAGTTCAGTTTTTAAAACGGGCTGAGAGACTGGGACTGAAGTACGAGCTCAGTTTGGGTGACTTCAGGATGAGAAACTAGTTTCCAAACTGAAGTCCAGAGAAAGGTTCAGTATCGAGTTTTAAAAACAAAGAAGAGTTATGAATCTTACTAACTATCCGAAGATTGATTAGGTAGACTAATAACTCCGCAGCGGAAAAATTAATTAATTAATCTTGTTTAAAAACACCACAAACAACTTAATAAGTTATGATCTTTATAGGTTCAGTTTGCAGGTTGAGAGAGAAACAAGGGAAAGTGATAAACACAACAAGGAATTTTACGTGGTTCGGAGAAACCCTCCTACGTCCACGAGCTGATGATCAGTTGAGTCAATTCACTCAGCTTGTGCTTACGGGTGCACAGCAAACCTTAAGATCAGCTTCACTCGCTGATACCAACGCACT
>JAYJMF010357622.1:0-10393 GCA_036873715.1 Salvia sclarea | reverse complement strand
CGCTCGACTCATGGCTTAGAATAGGAGCGACAAACAATTGGCCTAACGTTAGGCCGGCCTAACGCAAATATTTGTCTATATAGATATAAGAAAACATAATAATCCAACTAATAATAATTGAAACTGAAATCTTATAATTAAGAAGTTCTCTAAAAAGACTCAAACTAATAATTAAAATGAAAATCTTATAATTAAAATAATTAAAATCTTAGAGTAATTAATAAGCTCTCTAAAACTATCCGATGCTCCAATTTAAAGCCAAAACCCGTGTGCAAATATTCGGCGCAAAAATCTAATTTTCACGCACAGAAAAAACACACAAACACGCACTCACAGTCACAGATAGCAACCGAGCTGAAAAAAAAATGGCGTGTGTGCACGATCACAGCTGCGAAGAGCACGATTGCTCCACCGATTGGTCTCTCTACAAGCACATCGATCTCTCAAAGGTTCAGCTCTCCTCTCTCTACATTAGGTTTTACTTGAAAATGCCTAATTCTCGAACATGTGATTCGACGCTCTGTTGCGCACCGTGTTGTGTTTCATGCCGATTTCACTGTTTTCGCGGAGGAATTTCGTTGTTTAGAAGGAAATCCGTGCATTCTCTATGAATTTGCGTTTATGTCATATGTGATCTGCTAGAATCTTCAATCTGAAATTTGTTGAGCCGTTTTTTTTGTTTTGTTTTTGGTTTTGCTGAATGAATCTGTGTTTCCGAAGGTATCTGCGCTGAATGAGTCTGTTTCTGGAAGTGTGAAGTCGGTGTTCAAAGCTTGGGAGCAGCGGCTTAACACGTCGGAGGTATTCTACAATTTGCTGAGTTTTTGGTTATGGATAAGTTTTTTCGTAGATTGAAGTTAAGAGTTGTTGTTTAAGCTGTGAAATCTGATTTACAAGCTCTTAGTTGCTATGGATTTGCTGTATTTCTTATCTGCAATAGTTGATGTCGTTTAGTATTGAATCGTATATTTGGTGGGATGAAGGATTGTGGAGGGGAATACATTTATTGAGTTTTCTGTTATTGTTTTGCGAGTGTCGTGTTTGATAGATATAAATTACTTAAGCGACTTTGTCTTGAATGTTGCAGGGTCACTTGGAAAGCAATGAAGGTGATCCTGAGTTGATAGTCTTTATTCCGTGAGTATCCGACTTTTTTCTTTTCGATGAACAGTGGTGAATGTCCTGTTGTTTTGTTGTGAAGTAAATCGTTCGATAGGGCTGATAAGAATTGAGGAAGAACTTGTATTTTCATAGTGGAAGCTTTTACACATAGAAAGTTGCATACACCAGATTTCTTTTCGATGAACTTGTAATCAGATTGTTTCTCGTTAGGCATTTAATTTTGTTGAAGTTTTGCTAATATTTGTTTGGTTAATATGTTGATAGATTTACATCAGATGTTAAACTGAAGAGCATTTCAATTGTTGGCGGTGGTGATGGAACGAGCCCTGTGAAGATGAGAGCGTGAGTTCTACTAACTAATGTCTCTTCCATTTTGAATCGATATAATTAAGTTTAGTGTGCTCCTTTTCCCTTCAATGAGCTGAAATAGTATCAGTGTATTGCAATGCTGAATTTTGTCAATATATTTTAATCACCATATCTTACTGCCAATTCCTTTTCTTGCCTGAACTGAACCTGAATCTGAACCGTTATATTCTGCTTAATCCAGATTCATCAATCGAGAGGGTATCGACTTTTCAGATGCTCAGAACATGCAAGCTGTGCAGGTATGCTGTTACATTAGCTATTTGGTCCGATTGCATGTGTAATTCTAGTACTGACTTATTTGATCATCTTAGGAGTGGGAGTTGGCGGAAAATCTAAACGGACTTTTAGAGTATCAGACAAGGTGAAATTTCCTGTTGTAAATTATACATTTAGCTCAGTGATCATGCCATATGCGAATTCAACTGCATATTTTGCTCGAAGATTAACCAGTAGAGCTCTTTACCAATCTCGAATTTCTGACTCTCTAATAAACTGTCAACAGGTATTCGAGATTTCAAAGTGTTGGGAACATCACTTTGCATTTCCCAGATAATTTTGGTGGCGATACTACTCAAATACATTACATTGGGTTGAAAGGAGAAGCTACTCAGGTATATTGGTAGCAAAATTTGAATCCATTTCTTCATTTCGATTTCACGTGATCTGATATCAACTCAATGATGCAGCTGAAGAGGGATGTTGTCGCAACAATAGTCTATGAAATCACCCCAAACCCTTCAGATCACAAGTGAGTTCTCAACCTCTAGCAAAATCGACAAAAAGAAAAAAGCTGAAGTATTGGTCGTTTCCATGTTTGCCCATAAATTAACATATGAAATGGATTATAGTTTCATGATACTTTTCCAGATTTGGTGCTTGGGTTTGATATCTACTAGGTTGCATAAAAACACAGAATTGCTCAAGAATTTATGCTATTTTACCTTCATGAAATTTGTCTCTATGTTTATCACTGTTTGCCCGTCCACAAACAGGTCGTTACTTGTCACGATTTATAGAAATCCATCGCTTACCCCTCTTAAAATGTCGACCTGTTGTGCAGAACACGAGCTGACACTGGCGGTGGCCTTTCACATGTGGAGTGAGATCCCTCTCTTTGGCAGAACTACAACTTCAACTTCCTTCGTCGATGGCTTTTGGTGTAAATCTCAATCTAACTCGAAAAACGGCTGGTTTGTTTCACATAGAAGTTCAAATGTTACACTCTTTTCTGCCATAGAAATGCTGGACTTTCTTAGACTTCAGTTTCTTGAAAGGTTGAGAGGTTGTTAACTTCCCTTTTTTAAAGTTCGTTTTCTCAATACTCAAACTTTCTGAATGTCTAAAGTGGCTTAAATCATATAATATTTAGGTTTTATTTCCAATCTCTCATTTTATTTTTTGCAGCGATGGGAATATGTTGTTTCTTTACATTCGTTTCGAATGCCTACCAATGTCTTTTAAGTCGAGCATGTCGTTAGGCTTGCCTAATGCCGTCTGCCTTCGTTTTGTGAATTTGCAAACTATTGCATATCGATTGTAATTTATGAAAAATAGACAGATAAATACTTTTAATTATTCACAATATTACAATATTTGCTGTTGAAATTTTCTTTAAAATGAATTGTTATTTATAGAAGAAAACACTCGAAATAGTCCAAACCTTGACTATATTTTGAACAATTGTGTTACTTTATTGAACCAAACATTATTCTAATTGGAAATTGGAAGCCATTCGCACGTAGTATTAAAGCTATATCTAATCCAATATAACGTGGCTTGTTCACAACCAATACCGTTTGTAAAGTCATCTGAGATTTTATGAAAGGGAGAGATTGTCAAAATTTATCTCGAAATGCAATTTTATTTAATAGAAAGAAATTATAGATAATCTGTAATTATTATAAACTCATCTTTATGTATAGCATCTCGAGTGTAAATGAGATTTGGGGAAAGCATCTTTTATAATTCATATTTCACTTTAAATAGGCCAAAATCTATAAATATTTTTGTAATCAACCCCAAATACTTTCAAGATTAAACAAAGAGAAACGATATTTTACCAAACAATGCCAAAATTCACTTATGGTGATAAATAATTAAATATCGATATACATTATTTTGGATCCGAACACGATATATAC
The DNA here is from genome assembly GCA_036873715.1 of Salvia sclarea. Classification (NCBI taxonomy): domain Eukaryota; kingdom Viridiplantae; phylum Streptophyta; class Magnoliopsida; order Lamiales; family Lamiaceae; genus Salvia; species Salvia sclarea. Next base: position 6,761 of record JAYJMF010357622.1, on the reverse strand, counting down.
AAAATACAAATACTTGATTATTTGATATAAAAGGGAAAAGAAAATACAAATACTTGATTATTTATTTATTTACGAGATTGTATATTGTAATCTTCAATTTGAAAAATAAGTCCCCAAATTAAGCAATGCCCTTAAATTAAATAAACACACGCCGCATAATAACTTTTTTATTATATAAATAAATCGGAAAAGGCGAAGAAATAAGCATTGAGCGGCGCGCGCTTTTTGCAGGTCAGCTAGGTTTTCATTTCTCCACTTCTCACTCACTCTTGCATTATCAGACACTCAATTTTCCGATTCACGCAAAATCATTTCTCTTTCGGTTGAAGGAGAAGAAGGTTGCGAGATATTTCTGCGTAGCTGAATTATTGTAAGTTTTTTTTTCCTTCATTTTTTTAGTTGTTTTTGTTTTTAGTGTTAGCAGTTATTTGAAGCATGATGATTGAAGTTTATTTTTCGATTTATTTTTACGTGTTTATTTGTTGTCTTTGGTTCATCGTTTCTGTTTTTGACACTGTTAGCTTCTAAAATTGAACGTTGAGTTGTTGTGTAGAGTTTTCTGCTGATTTTGAGCTGGTGAAAGGTATTTTTCGAGAAAATGACTTGTGTTTTATTTTCTGAAAATGTTTGTTTTCTTCTTTAAAATAAGTTGTGCTCTCTAACTGCTTTGAAATGAATTTGCTGATTATTTTTGTGATGGATTGGATTGAGACGTTTTCAGAGGATTAAAGACAAATTATTGTGTTTGAGGCTTCTGCATTAATGAAAAATAAAATAAAATTGGACACATAAATGTTAGGGATTTGAGATTCTTGTTGTGGAATTTGAAATAATTTTGTTACTAATGGAATATTTCATTTGAATTAGGAAAATTGTGATCACTGTTGTTAGAGAGAGCCAGCATGCAGGCTTGTGGTGGATCTGCAATCATGAATTCCATTCAGCAACCGGTTGGGACCAAAGCGTCAGTGTTTCCTTCTAACTGGATTGGTACCATTGGAAGCCTGAGCCATGTTAAAATGAGTTCGTTCAAGCCTTGTCGATCATCTCAACTCGAAGGAAGCTTAGTCACTGGCAGGCCGCCCTCTTCTGCATCTGTTCCGGTTCCTGAAATTGGAGGTACTGATAATATGATATATTTCATTTTTCGTGTATTCTCTTCGTATTTTCTGAAATCTGTGCTTGTAGAATGTCCATTGATCTTATCTGCATATGCTGTTGTGATGGTGTGCATATCGTATCTTCTACTTTGTGAAGTGATTGAATAAACAAATAGTTCTCCTTTTGTGAATTGGTTGAATTTAGAAGTTGTTTTTGTTGTCATGAATTGAAATGATTAGGAGCTGGGAGCAGACTCGCGGACTATGGCTTGGAAGAAGCTGATCCAGAGATCCGCAGCATTATTGACAAAGAGAAGAATCGTCAATTTAGAAGCTTGGAACTTATTGCTTCAGAGAATTTCACTTCTCGAGCTGTGATGGAAGCAGTTGGTTCTTGCCTCACTAATAAGTACTCCGAGGGATTACCCGGCAAAAGGTACGTGTAGTGTAGAAGAGTGGTTCAAACTTTAACTTACAATTTGACATTATTTTGAACTTATGAGATCACTTTTTGTTCCAGATATTACGGTGGTAATGAGTTCATTGACGAACTTGAGACTCTTTGTCAAGAGAGGGCTCTCGCAGCTTTTAATTTGGATGGAAACAAGTGGGGTGTGAATGTTCAGCCGTTGTCTGGTTCACCTGCCAATTTTGAGGTCTACACAGCAATTCTTAACCCACATGACCGCATAATGGTAAATGAGATCCTGTGTTTCCGGCTCTTTGTATCTCTGTTTTGATGCATTTAGAGCTAAAAATTAATCTGATGGTTTTGAATTGACATCAGGGATTGGATTTACCACACGGTGGACACTTGTCGCATGGTTTCATGACTGCTAAGAGACGGGTTTCAGGAACCTCTATATATTTTGAATCCATGCCCTACCGATTGGACGAGAATACAGGTCTCCTTATTTTCTTTCATTAGTATGATCTAGGATTGATCTTGTTTCACATATTAACTACAGCTTTTAAATTTTGTTTTGCACAGGCCTTGTCGACTATGATATGCTTGAGAAAACAGCTGCCCTCTTTCGTCCAAAGCTTATTATTGCAGGTGCTAGTGCTTATCCTCGAGATTTTGACTATCCTCGCATGAGAAAGGTACAATTTCTACACGTAACCAGTTCGGATATTCTATTGACTTACCTCTTGTTGTCTGCTCAATTTCGTTAACATCTAACTTTTAATCTTGTGCACCTTGAAGATTGCGGATGCTGCGGGTGCTTTTCTTATGATGGATATGGCTCATATCAGTGGGCTTGTTTCTGCATCTGTTGTTGCTAATCCTTTTGAGTTCTGTGACATTGTAACAACAACAACTCACAAGGTTATTGTTGATTCTTATCTAGTCTCATATTAAAAGCTTGACCGCTTTCAATGAGCTTTATGAGCTCCTGCTTTTAGTCCAGTAGACTCTCGCTAACTGTATTATTTTTGTTTCTATAGTCTCTCAGGGGTCCTCGAGGTGGCATGATCTTTTTCAAGAAGGAACCCATTCTTGGAGTCGATCTAGAAACTGCAATCAACAATGCCGTTTTCCCAGGATTGCAGGTCTGTGAATAATCAGTCTACTTTGCTTGTTGTTGCATTACTGAATATTAATCTTTTCTTCATATATGTATTTGTTTATTGGTATATGAATCAACTTGTAAATTTAATCAGGGAGGTCCACATAATCATACGATTGGAGGGCTTGCTGTCTGTCTGAAGCATGCGAAATCTCCAGAATTCAAGGCATACCAGAGCAAGGTGCATACCCGGAATTACTTTCAGTATAATCATCATCAGTGAAAGGCTCTGCTCGTTTTGACACCATAATTTCCCCCAACAGGTTGTCGCGAATTGTAGAGCTCTTGCTTCTCGATTGATGGAGTTGGGATACAAACTGGTTTCCGGAGGGAGTGACAACCATTTGGTTCTTGTGGATCTCCGCCCCTTAGTAAGCATGAAACTCTCGAATCTTATTTTTCCAGTAGCCGACCGAGTTTCTTAAGTTTCCAATTTAGTTAGAACAGTAGGGCATTGATATGATACTCGTGCTATCGGAATAGGGTATTGATGGCGCTAGAGTGGAGAAAATTCTCGACATGGCATCTATCACCCTCAACAAGAACTCTGTACCTGGTGAGTGTATACAGTTTCGATTTCTTTATTCAATCTATACTTTATCTGCTTCTCGACTCACTTCCTTCGTTTTCGCCTTTTATAGGTGACAAAAGTGCACTAGTGCCCGGTGGCATACGCATTGGTTCGCCCGCCATGACTACCAGAGGCTTCAGTGAAGACGAGTTCGTCGCAGTTGCAGACTTCATCCACGAAGGCGTGCAAATCACTCTGGAAGCGAAGAAGTCCGCTCCGGGCACCAAGGTTCAAGATTTCCTGAAATTCGTGACATCTCCAAGCTTCCCGTTGATCGACCGGGTGTCGGATCTGCAGAGACGAGTCGAGGCGCTGACAACTCAGTTCCCCATTCCTGGCTTGTGAGTAAAATAGCAAGCATTTGAGTAGCAAATCTATGTTGTGAAAACATAAAGGAGGCAAATGTTGTTGCCTTCACTTTGCCAATTTCTAAATTAGATTTTGATGCACTCCACAGTTTTTGTTGGTTTGGATGTTGTAATATTTGAAGATACATTATTTTCTTGATCTTTGTCAGAAATTTTGTGATTGAATGGCAATCTCTCTCTCTCTCTCTCTCTCTCTCTCACACACACACACACACACACACACAATTGTTCTTGATTTAAGAAACATTTAACACAAGAAAATTTACAAATTACATCCTTTCAAATCATCTACTCTGTATCTGTACAGGATTTCTCTTAATACTTCAATCCAAATCTCACAATTATCCAATTTTATGTACACTAATTTTGACTCTACATGATTGAGAATTCCTCTTGGAGGCCATCTAGTTCCCCCTTGAGGCTGTGCTGCTGTATGACGAAAACCGAGGCCGTCGCCGAGAAATCCGAAGCCGACAGAATATCCCCAATGGGTCCGAGCTCGGGGCACTCCTCCCAGTCGTTCATCCCGACCGTGAGGAGCGAGTTCACCCTCCCGCCCCGCCCCACGATGAAGAGGCCGTACTGCGCCTCGAGCGACCTCAGCGTGGAGAACGTCTGCCCCGAGTTGGTCAGGTACTTCTCCATGTAGGCCACGTGCCCTCCGGCCACATGCCGGTCATAGAAGTCCGCGAAGCACTCGTCGTCGACTTTCATCTCCTCCTGATGCTCAACGGTGTTGGCCCTCGCCATGGTGATGATTGACGACACGCTGTCCCCCGCGGCCTCCAGCAGGAACCGGATGACCGTCAGCTTCACCCCCGGGTGGCAGGCCACCCTGCCGGCAAACGACAGCGCCTCCCGGTCATCCTTGCCTCCGATGAAGATCACCGCCGCGTAGAGGGATATCGAGGTTCTCGATAGCGCCATCGCCCCGAGGCCCCGGTCGACTAGGATCCCGACGGAGCAGGGGGCGTGGCGAAGAATCTGTCAAAGGAGTTCTTATTAGCTAAGATAAGTCTACTTGATTCTTTATACCCATTTTATTGTGTCGACCTCACTTTTAAACCTTTGCAAATTAGTAACAAATCTTTCTATTTTTTGCAATTGGAGCTGTTATAATTTATCCGGCAATCAGAAAGATGACGTGGACGCCTCCATGGACTAAAATCTGTTGTTTAGTCCATACTGGCATCCACGTCATCTTTTCGGTCGCCGGGAAAAAATTAAAGAAGCTCCAATTGGCAAAAATGTTTGAAAGTAAGGTCGAAATTATATAATGGGTATAAATTCGTGATTTGATTTGCAATTTATCATTTTGTCACATTTAGCTTGAGTTATATCATACCTTGCGATTGACATGCCTAAACCCAACATGGCCAAGATTGAGCCTTCCACCAGCTTCTTGCTGCTTGTGAAATGGCAAAACAATGAGTGAGATTGAGAGATCCTCTGCTAAGATGCAGACATCTTGATGCATATTACTCAGCGTCGACAGCGCCAGCATCCGGCGTGTCGTGATCCCATCGCCGTCCTCGTCGAGGTAAGCTTGGACGCCGTTGGTGATCTGCTCCCTCATCTCCACGACCGTCGGGTCGGTGACCGTGACCGCGTCGAGCCCCTCGTTGTGGGCCAGCGTGGCCGCGATCCGGTCCGTGAGCTCCACCATGTCGGTGAGGTGGACCAGGATCCCCGGGTCGGACGGGCCCCGGGAGATTGCCATGAGGTTGGCCGAGGCCCCCACCTGCTGCGCGCCGTGGAGGCACATCATGACCCGGAGCTCGCTCGAGGGGCTCAGCCACTGGAGGGCCATCCGCTGGGTCGGGGCGTGCCGCCTCGCCCGCTTGATGATGCTCGACACGACCAAGGGGGCGTAGATGACGGTCAGGAGCGTCGCGAACACGAGGGACAGGCTCGTCGAGACGCTCGTGTAGTTCATCTGCAGCACCGGCAACGGAAAATTGGGATTAGAAAGCCCGGGGTTTTCAGACCAAGGAAGGTGTTTGGCTGAGCTTATAAGCTGTTGTAAAGTATTTGTCAAAATAAAGTCTTCAACCGCTTATAAGCCGTGAAAATAAGCTTCAAAAGCTTATAAGCTCCCCAAAAAATAAGTCTTCAACCCCAACTGATTTTTTCATAAGTTTATAAGCAACAACCTATTTACTAAAATATCTTATTATGGTTTAACATTTTCATCATATATTTTTTCAATTTCATTTTTTTTTAATTGTTTCCTTTTAACTATTTTTTTCCCTTCTAAATTCTCAATTCTCTTTCTAGCTTATAAGCTCGTTATACAAACATTTTAACAATTTATAAGTTCTTGAGGTACTGCATGTTTATAAGCTATTGGAGCTTATAAGCTCTTTAAGATACGTTTAACCAAACACCCCCTAAATACGGTGAGATAGCATTTACTTTGAGTGATGAACTAGATTGATAAAACATAGGATTGAGTATTTGAAGGATAAGGCTGATTCGAAATTGAGCAATCCATCATTTATCCATCAAAGTAAACTAGCTTGGAGTATTTTTATCAATCCATCCTATCATGCAAAGTAAATGCTACCTTAGAGTTTTTGCTCACAGATGAGGCCATGATGGCTAAGTAGACATGGAAATGGCCCTTGATGTTGAGGAGCAGCCCGGTCGCGAGCGAGTCCTGCCAGTGGAACCCGAGCATCACCCCCGACAGCCCCGCCCCGACCACCTTCCCCACGGTGGCGATGAGGAAGATGGAGAAGATCTTCGCCCACGTCCTCGGCTTCCCGGCCTGGAACTGGCTAAACTGCGCCTCCGTCCCGACCCAGAAGAAGAACAACGGGTAGAAGATCGCGTTGAAGAAGTAATTCACTTGAATTATCATCATCTTCGCGATCCTCCCGTCCCGGGGCATGAAGACTCCGGCCAGGAATGAGCTTAAGATTTTGTTGTACTTGACGCAGAGCGGCGAGAAGCTGCAGATCATGACGACGTAGGCCACCGCGAGAACCAGGTGGGAGCACTTCTGTTTATGAAAAATGAAGAATGAAAGTGTGGTGGTTGGAATATTATTTAGAAACAAAATCTAGTATGTGGGATTTGGTTCTTGTGAGAATAGATATCTATTGTGAGAAGTGAGAAGTTCGTTGATTTTATGCGCTTGTTCATTGAG
>JAYJMF010357531.1:0-10402 GCA_036873715.1 Salvia sclarea | reverse complement strand
CATGGGTATCACCATTCCTACGGGAATGGTGATTCCTGCTATGAAAATCTTACCAGCCGCGGGAATGGGAATGGGCGCAGGAATGCTCATTCCGTTCCTGCATACCAGCCGGCCCCTTAGGCTTAGCTGAAGTTCAGAGTATATTTGTGCTTCAACCAGGTAAAGAATTGTCTGATGGGTTACTTTTGATTGATGATGATGAATCGATCAGAAAAGTGTTACACCAAATTAATCAAGTGAGTTGGGTCAGTGAATTACAATTCTATGCTAAACATGACGTCGATGACTCTTTGTTTAGGAATGTTCAATTTGTAGAAGCCAACTCCATTATAGGAGTTGATCCATTTAGCTTTATGAATTCTCTTTTAAAATTAAGTGAAAGTAGTAGGAAAGAGATAAATAATTTGTTCTTTAAAAATTGAGTGAAAAAAATTGTAGAAACCTAAATGTCTAACTTAACGGAATTTATTGACTGTGGTTATGAAGGGGGTTGAATAATAATAATATATAATATTAAGTGTGTCTTTGTACCTTAAGAAACTTAAGGGGCTTACTTGTACCTTGGGCCAAACATGAAGGTTCTTTTTGACCCTTTTCCAATTTATAAATAATAAGCACTTGATCGTGACTTATTTATTAAAATAAGCATTTAGGCTCACATGATAACTTAAAATATTTGACTTCTATTTCAACCGTTAAATGATAGTAAAATTTTTGCTTTAGAAAATTTAAAGTGTACAGCTTACATTACATCTAAACATAATACTAGTATATATAATCGATTTTCTAATTTACGCTAACTAATTAATTGGAAAAATCACCAACTTCCCAAAAATATTGTTTATACGTTGGTAGTGCCCCACCAATTAAGGAAGCGCACATTTATTTTAAAATTGTGCAAAGGTGAAAATATATCCTTAAATGTTTTTGCGAAGATCAAATACACTTCTAACGTTTGGTTTGGATTAATTGCATCCTCAATATTTGAAAACTGAATAAAAATGCACATACCTTTTAACGGAAAGTTAACGGTGTTAATAAATAGATTTTTATTTTATGTATTTATTTAAATTTTATTCACACATTTAAATTGATTTTCATTTATTTATTTATTAAAACTGCAAATACTCCCTTAAATATTTTCTAACTAATTTTTAACAAATAAATAAAATTATCTTTTTGTCAAAAAACTAAATTAAATTACTTGAAAAAATATTTAAGGGAGTATTGCACCTTTAATAAATAAATACATGAAAATAAGTTTTTTATATGTGCAAATAAAAATTAAATTAATAAATAAACAAAAATCAATTCTTTTTAACACTGTTAACTTTTCATTAAAAGGTAGGGGCTTTTTTGCCTGGATTTTCAAACGTTGAGGGTGCACTTGATCCAAATCAAACGTTAGGAGTGTATTTGCTCTTCGCAAATCATTTAAGAGTGTATTTGCACCTTTACCTTTTAAAATTCAATTACCTTAACGTGTCTTTTTGCATAATAATTAAACATAAATTCATCAAAAATCAACAATTAATCTTATCCATCTAATAAAAAAAAAAACTTATATTAATTCCTAGTTAACACATAGGAAAAAAAAAAATTACTTGAACCCTACTCTCTATATATTTTTTTTCTTGGACCCTCCTCTCTCTCTATATATATACACGCATATATAATGAAATAAACTTCATACGATTGTCCTTCAACATATATCTTATCGTGAAACATTTGCCAAAAGCACCTTAACTTTATCATGTGTAGTACTTGTCTGAAGTCGACGTGTAAATCTAATGCTAGATTCATGTTCAACCACTTGAAAATTTTACTTATCCCATCTTGTCATTTCAGCTTAATTTATTTTATTCTATTTTGAATACGAACTTTTTTGTTGTATTCAATTTACCTTTTTCTTTTCTATTTAGATTTCAGCTTCATTTTCAATTCTTTTGCCCTTTTACATTTTCCAATATCCAAAACTATTGTCAATTTGTTCGAAAGATAAGTAAAGTTCATAGAATTAAGTATATATGTTACTTAAATTAAAAAATTATATATAGAGAGAGGAATGATATATCTAACGATCATTTGCTGAGGGGAAATTATATTTAGGTTAAATTAACATCATTCCTTTTTGTTTTAGATATTAATTTTAATTTTAATACTTTGAAAATTATTATTGACATCACTGATCTAATACATTATATAAAAATTAATGCTCGACTTGCAATTTTTTCATCTTATTTGAAATAAAGGGTAAAATGAAGAAAAATGAAGAAATCAAGCATTGATTTTTATGTAATTAATATACATGATTAATGATGCCAATAATATTTTTTAAGGTCTTGGAATTAAAATAAATTTCTAAAACGAAAAAGAATAATGTTAGTTTTGCATAAACGTGATTGGTCCTCACGAATGGTCCTTAGCGTATAATTCTTTAAATTCAAGTAACATATATAATAGTCATAAATATAACAACATTTTCTAATTTCCTCATATTTGTTGAATTACAACTAATATCAGTTACATTAAATAATGCTACAATAGTAAATGAATTAAAAAAACGATTATTTTTATGGAAATGAGCTTAATTTGGATATCGGGATAAACGAGGCTATATAATTGGGACGGGGGATTGTATGATATATATACTCCCTCCGGTCCGCCGAACTTGTTACGTTTCTTTCAGGCATATAATTTAAGGTGGGTTAAAAAGTAGTGTAAAGTGATGATAAAAATATATATATTATTTAATATTGTGTGAGTAATAAAGTTGGGAAACGTAAAAAGCTCGTTGGGACGGATTAAAAAGGAAAACGTAACAAACTAGGTGGGATGGAGGGAGTAGTATAATATGATGCTATACAATTATCAGGAAATTCAGTATCTAACATGGATGTAGTCGGTAAAATAAATTTTGCAATAACATTTTGTAAAGAATGATAAAGAAGAAACAAAATCGGAGATTGATGATAAAATGAAAAAAAGTTATGAAAGGGCTCGTCTGATAAATCTAAACGTCTAGGGAAGCATAGCATAAATATCTTGTATCTTTTTATTCACTACATAGGAATTAATAGATTGAAAAGAACATAAAATGATTCGCTTCTTATCCATGCACCTGAGAATTTCTTTTTTATATTTCGTAGAAAGCCGCAAAAGATTCCATTCGTAACATTATTAAATTCACTATTTGTAAGATATTTGAGCTAAACAGTAAATACACCAAATTCTTTGTTATCTAGTTTCGTTTTATAGATACAAATGATTGCTAGGAGGGGGAGATATGAAAAATTATACTATTCCAACGACATACCGAATATATATAAGTCCAACTATATAGTTTGGAAGTGGATTATTGACTCAATTCCATTAAAGGAAGTTACTAATATATTAGGGTTAATCATGTTGTGTCCCAAATTTTCATTATTGTTCAAAACATTGTACCCAACTTTCGATTTTTGAGAAATGGACCCTCATATTTGAACGTTTTCAAAAGATATTCCCTACTTCAATTTTCCAAAAAAAAAAGACCCCACATTTTCCAAAAAAAAAATATCCTCAACTTCCATTTCCCAGAGACAATCCTATCTTTTAACATTTCGCACAAAATATTTCATATCACAAAAATTTGACGATGTATTTAATGAGTCTTCTAGCCGGATTGTTAAGTGGAATATGAATTAACTTAGATAGATTTTTGTTTTCCACCGTGAGAATCCGGCGAGGTGAAACTCATTATTTGATGACGTGAAACATTTTGTGAAAAATGTTGAATGAGATTTTGTTTTTAGAAAATGCTAGATGGGAATATTTTGTAAAATATATTGAAAAATGTCCTTTTTAGATTAAATAATTTAGAGATATTTTTTTAGGAAAAAACTAAATTAAAAACATAATACCGCGGACAACAATTATTTCTCTCTTACCTTTAGAATGAACTTAATTTTATGGAGTAACTTGGACTTTGTATTTGTCTGTAAAACGGTGAGAATTTTGTCGCTAGTATTTTTTTTTTTACCTCTAATAAATCTTGTTTTGTGCGTATATATATGTACTGCATGCTTTGATAATTGAATGTAGGATTTAAATTTAAATATCGTTTACTTATTCTTAAATGAGTACTTTATAGGTTGATATTTTAAAATATTAAAAAAATATGCTCCGGGAATTGTTTAATTTGTTGTTACAAATATAGTTTGGTTAATTATCTTAAATGAGTACTTTATAGATTGATATTATAAAATATAAAAATAAATATGTCCCGGGAATTGTTTAATTCGTTGTTACATATATAGTTTGTTTAATTATCTAAAGTCGCCGAAGAAAACGTGACATGGACTATCGGACAGGGAAGATATATAGAACAACCTCGTTTTATCCTACATGACAAGAATTAATTAGCGACCACGCTAGAGGCCATCCACATCATGTTCTTTCAGCACAGTAAAATAGTCGAACTATATTTGTAACATCACAATAATTTTCAAAACATATTTTTCGATATTTTAGAATATACCATATTTAAGTTTAATCCCTTATTAATGATGACATAAAATGTGACAATTGATGAACTCGAAATTAGCTAGATATATAATATTGAGATGTACTAAACATATGTATTGATGGAATAAAATTTGAGTACAACGTATATTCCATAATGTATAGACATCGCCATATCTTGTCGTGTGAAAATCGATGGGACCCACCCGAAAAGAGGAAAAGAATCAACTTGTAACATGACGCGTTATTTAATCGATCTGCGAAAATATATATGTCTTGATTAATTAATTAGTCCCAAATTAATCTGTATCTAAATACAAAATCCAGCATGCATCTCCATGCATGTTTCTCTATATATAGACATCCCAGGCGTGGCAGCAAATGCAACAGTCTCTCACACACAATTTAAAGCTAGTGTTGAATATTTGCAGGTAAACAAAAAGAAAAAGAAAAAGAAAAAGAATATGGAGTCGAACCGCAGCAACAACAAGCGCAAAGGTTTGGCGAAATCGAAGATACAGAAATCCTTTTATCGCGGCAGCAAGGCCGAGTCGGATTCCTCGGATCAATTAGTGCATCTCAAGCCTAAGCTCGCATTCGGCAAAATGGAGAGCTTCTACGGCGGCGGAGATGAAGCGGTCGACGCAAAGGCAGCCAGATATATCTCCGCCGTTCAAGAGAGATTCCGCCTTGAGCTCGGACCGCAATAATTTGCATTAATTTTTTAATTACTAATACCAGTTATGCTCGAGCTTCAACTCAATGGTTTAGGCTTGTAATTCTCATTAATTAATGATTTAGTTATTATTAAATTTAGAATATAAGGTGTTTCCGTCTTCATCTTTTATTTAACAGGACACAAGGGGAAAATATCAGATAATATTTCATTGTTTAGATATATACACGAAAAATGTCGTAATATTTTTGTACCAGCATATCATAGTTGTAACAAAAACGTCACAACTACATTTCTCGGTATGAGATATTTGACTATATGAGGTGTGCGACTATTACACCGGACCGGGATGAGATCCAATTAATTCGGGTGCCACCGTGCGCCACTAAAATTTTAAATATATTTTTTAATAATGTTTATTATAAAATAAAATTTTGTTATCTCAAAATACAACATGATTAACATTTATGCAAAAAATTAGAATTTTTAAAAATTGTATACCATATTTTTGAAATAACCAACCACTATTTTAATCAAAATATTCCAAAATTATAGTATACAATTTTTAAAAATTTTAATTTTTTGCGTAAATGTTAATCACGTTGTATTATGAGATAATAAAATTTTATTTTATAATAAATATTATTAAAAAGTATTAAAATTCTTAGTGGCACACGGTGACACATAGAAATTGTGGCACATAGGATCCCATCCGCAATTAATGTACCACATTTTGTGTACCATTTCATATACCACTTTCATTTTTCTTTATCTTTTTAAATATCTTTTAGTCAATTTTTTTTATTATAATACTATGAATAATATTAAACTTTTATTTCAAAAAATTAAATTTTAAAAACATTATATACTCTAACTTTGAATTTATTAACCCTAAAACTGAATTATGAACCACTAAAGTGAAATTAAATGATAAAAATAATTATACATCCTAACTGAGTGGAACGAACCTTTATTAATAATTATATAGTTAAAATAAAACATATAAAATTGAAATTGAAGAAAAAATATTTAAAAAAATAAAGAAAAACGAAAGTGGTACATGGAGTGACACACCAAATGTGGTACACTGGATCTCATCCCGCTTGCTTGTGGTATATTTAAGACCTGATTGTTTTACCAAGGGAAAAGCGTACAAGTGTAATTCCAAGTCAAATTGTATAATATATTGAGGATCAAAATCCAACTTCCATATCTTCAAGTTTTAAAATAACAACTAAATACAGAATTAAGTCATATTTTACATTTTTGTTGTATGAAAATAAGTATCTTATTTCGGATAATAATATAGAATTAGAGAAAATTTTTCAATATTACCCCTATAATTATTATATTTTAATTTTTTCAATTTTTTATGCAATAATTACGAGGAGAACAAATAGAATTGCATATTTGTGTAAAGTGGTCTCATAGAACATTTAGAAATATAGCGAGGGAATAAATTTGTTAAATAATGAGCACATAAAATTATTAATTATCCAATGTTTATGCATATCAAAATAGGTGTACATTTGATATTGCTTATTAATTTAACTTCTTCAAAATGAAAATCCTTTCTTGATTTACTCAGCTTCAAAATATCAATAGAAATTTGTAATTTAAGGCTCCATTCTCTTTGGTGGAAAATGAGGGAAAATAAAATATTTATCCTTTACATTTTTCCTTCTTTTCCATCCCTTTGTCTAAGAAAAAAGAGTTTTATTCTTTCTTCCTCCTCCTTTTCACTCCAATGGAAGAAAAATATTATCACTCCTTGTAGGTGAGATAATATTATCCTTTCATTGGAATGAAGGAGATGGAAAAAAAAGTAAAACTCATTTTCTTAGACATGGGAATTGAAAAGAAGGAAAAATTTAAAGGATGAATTTTTTCTTTTCCCATATTTTCTCATGATAATTTTTTCATCAAAGTGAACCGAGCCTAAAATGGAAAGGGTAATACGCAATAAGTAGTCTGAAATTGGTAAAATCGAAATGGAAGCTTAGCTTCTCTTTTACTTCATCTCCCCAGTCACTTTTCCTCTACTCTCTTCTTCCCAATTAAACCCTAATTTAGTCTCTGGATTTCCCCCCATCATCGACTGAGTGAGTTGGCCGATTCCTTAATCCATGATTTGCTAGGAAGGGAAAGATCTGTGGATGAGCTGAGCATCCCCTACCTTGACTTCTTCGAAACTCCAACTGAAATTTCTACTACTGATCTCGAAAAGAAAGTGGAACTTGGCACCTCCCCTATTATATTCATCATTTACCTGAGATATCTTTTTAACTCTTGTTTTCGTCTTTAATTTGGTGCAGGTAGCTTGTTGGCACCAGGCGAAGAGACTCATGTTGATGTGGCTATGGTTGATGCGTTGGCATCCTTTCTTCTCCAACCAAAGACTGGCAATCATTCCTGTGTTGGAAAAGCTGGTGCTTCGACTAAGAATGTGCGAAAACGTTCATTCTACTGCACAACTCATTTTGATCAAACTGCTTGGAAAATGAAATCTTTAAGGGATTAGAAATTAACACAAGTAGTGTTTTATACTACTGTCTTATCTTGACGCATTTGGCTCCTAGTTCGTGTGTTCCATCATGTTTTACCATCTTCATTTTCATACTCTCTTCATTATTCATACTTGTCCCAGTGTTTGTCTGTCAAATATCAGCTGTTGAATCAGAGAAACATATTTAGGGATTCCTTTGTGCTTATAATCTGCAAAATTGTCTTTTGAAGAACAATTCCAACTAAATTTATGCAAATTCATATGAATATTTATAATTTAGTGATCATAGAAGAATCTAGTTACATACTTATAATTTAGTCATCATTTACAAACATCTACTCGTACATAATCAAAAAATATATAAAACCATCAATATATTCGAGATAGCTATATAGAAATTACATGAAGAGGAAATGATTATCACCACAAATTGCAACGAATCGAACATGTTTACTAAATTTATAATTATTTTGTAGAGAGCCACTATATATTACAAACACCTATTCGGGCATAATTGAAATTAATCTGAAACAAACATATTGTATCACATATTCGCGATAGCAATAGAAATTAGAACTCGTACTTCCTTGGGTCAGAAAAGTCGAAATGAAAATTATGAAACTGGACTAAACGAAGGTACGTAAGTTGAGGAGCACAAGAGTAATTTGAGAACTCATGGTAGTATAGACGAAGTGAAGTTGTGTGAGTGGGATGGAAAAGACTGAAATTTATAGAAATAAAATTTGTCTAAGAATGAAAATGACATTATATTGTCATTAATGCAATTAAATTATAATTAATTAATTAATTGCTATGAATTATGTAATTCTAACGTCAACTCTTCATAATTGATTACGCCAATTCTTATTGCTGATTGAAAGTTTTCTGTTTTTGTACACTTATTATTGATTTAATTATGATAATTTTATTTTTCTGATATTATGATAATCTTATATTTAATTTAATATAAAGGTAATAAACAGAAACTAAAAGTTCATATTTTAAAAATCCGGTTGAGTTATTAAATAGATTAATAGATTAGTTATTAAATAGATCAGATTTTAATCAATGCTTAACATATATTTTAATCATTTATTATGTATTATGTTGATAATGCTAATTGACTAATATTAGTCATAATTAAAAAAGAAATATGCAATTCAAGAATTGGCGTTACATAATTTAATTCCTACAGTTTTAATTGCATTAATAAAAATACTTTTATATACAAAAGAATATATTTATTTTAAAGAATTTAATTTAGACTTACTATATACAAATTTCGGAAGAGTTATTATATACATAGATGAGCACATATAATTATTAATTGTCCAATGTTTGCTTATTAATTTAACTTTTTCAAAACGAAAATCCTTTCTTCATTTACACAAGTTGAAAATATCAATACTGTAGTTTCAGGCTGTATCCCAATTGAGTGGATAAGTTTTAGAAATTTGTACTACTTTCTTTGTTCACGAAGAGTGTTTCGCTTTATAAACGACATGAGTTTTAATTAAAGTGAGAAAAATTGTATAAGTAAAATATTAGGCCACCGTGTGAATTGAATTATGAGAATTTTTTATCAAAAAAGAAAAGTAAAATACACTTTATAAACATTCTAAATGATAAAAGTGAAAAATTGTTGGTGACATAGATAGTAGTATTAAATTGATAAAGACATACTCCCTCCGTCCCCCATATATAGGCCCAACTTTCCTTTTTCGTCCGTCCCTGAAATATAGGCACATCCTTCCTTTTTCCATTTATGGTAAAAGCATTATCCATTTTTATCCCTATCATTTCATTTTATTTACCTAATAACCGTACTTATTTGATAAAGTCATACTCTCTCTCTTATTTTTTTCAATAAAGTCATACTTTCTCTCATACTTTTTTAATAAAATCATAATTTATCTCCACTCAAAGTACTATCATTTTCACTTTTTATTAAAATCCGTGCCACTCTTCCATGGGCCTATATATGGGGGAGGGAGTATAATGATATTTAATTTGTGTACATTTCTCCGAGTATTGTGTGGGAATACGTAAAAGTGGTCTGAAACCCGTCAAATCGAAATTGAAGTTTTGCAGTTCCAAGGTAAGGAAGCAGTAAATGCATCTTAGCTTCTCTTTTACATCACTGCTTAACCAAATCCCCCCTTTCTCTATCCTCTCTCGATTTCCATGGACTGTTCACAGTTTTCTGAGCTTCAACTGGAATGCCGCGATCGACTCAGTGAGTTGCCCGATTCCTTACTCCATGAGATTCTTTCGCGGTTGGAAACGACATGCTTACTCTCCAAGCGTTGGAAATATGCATCCCCTGCTTTTATTTATTTGAAGAAACTCCAAGTTTTATTTCTGGTGTTGTTGCAAAATGGAGAGGCGCCAAGATCTTTCTTAAATGAAGGTGTGCCCCCTAGTAGTGATCTCGATTCGTGGCTGCATTTTGCAATCGAGAAGCAAGTGGAAGACCTTTCTTCTTCTCATCTGAATCCTGAGGAGAATGTGCAGTGGAATCAACTCAGGAGTTTAACAATTATAGGTTCAGAATCTATGAGTAACGCTAAAACACAATTCTCTCCGGTGCTCCTCATTTGGAAGAGCTGATTTTGGACATTATTGAATTAAGTGTTAGAAATTCTTGACATCATCTAATGATACGCAGCGGAATAAAACAGTCAAGAACAGATCTAGACTTACAATTGATTATGCGA
>JAYJMF010357520.1:0-10403 GCA_036873715.1 Salvia sclarea | reverse complement strand
TTCTTCTTCTTCTTCTTCTTCTTCTTCTTCTTCTTCTTCTTTTGTATTTTCAGTTTCATATGCTATTTTAATTTTAATTATTAATGATAACTCAAAATTAATCTTATTTACAATTTTTTTCTTATTTTCCAAAGTGAGAAATTTTTAGACATAATTGTCATAAAGTCTAACTACAATTTAAAGTTACATTAAGCAGGATGTAGTGTCGACATTACATAGCTATAAATTGTTTCTATGATATTAAAAATATTTTAATCAAAATTTGGGATGATATATGTTCTATGTATATTTTTCATAAACTTATGATTTTTAATCAATTTCAGTAGTCACTTTATTTTAAAAGATGCTCATAAAATTAGTCTTTTGTTAATATATTATACTTTTTTTGTTAATATATGAGTACATAATCTTTTATAATTTATAATATATTTTTATATATTTAATATTTACATTTTATTTTTCTAATTTGTTATAATTATTTTCATATTTTATTAAATTAAAACTAATTCCATGCATTGCACGATTGGCAAAACCTAGTTCATATAGAAAACGGTCACGAATAATTTCAAGATAGGAGGAAATATTATTAGTAAGTGAGTTTATTACGTGTATATATGTACTATAATTTCCCACGAATTGACGAGCTAGCTAGTAACGCTCGAACCAATTAATTTCTTTTCACGATAGGTTTTTGTTTGAAAAATATTTCTTAATATTATAAATTATAAGAGGCCAACATTTTAATTCGCTTATTCTTAACATTCCAATATTTGGAATCAGTTATTTTTTCGTAACTTTAACTCTAAGAAAATGTCTAAGAAGAAGTAGTAATTGAAACTTTGGAGAAAAGGAACATGCCATTGTTGGATATATACTATATAATATATCTCATCCACTATGACATTTCACCTTTATTCTTCACGGTTCCAAGGGTTGGTGATTAAAAAGTTTGATAAAACATCACGAGACCATTATCCAATAACACAAATAGCATTTACGAAATAAATAAATAAAAAGTGCAAACCATCTATACAATACAGAATTTATACTTGACAAATCCTTTACTTGGGGTGTTCTGAAAACTATTCACAATCAACTTAATGTGAATATTTAGAATTTAATTATGCATAAAATTGACATTACAACATATACCTTAAGAAAATTAATGCCCACTTTACCACTTGGATATTGGTTATGGCATTGTCAGGTACGAATTCTCATGCATGTGGTGGAGGCAACATTCATGACTTGTAAATTGTAATAGTATAAAATTCATAAAAAGTTAATTGCATTTGAATTTAGAAAGAATTACTGCTTTGCTAGTAATATGTGGGCTATATTAATACTCCATAGAGTTAATTGTATTTCCATTTAGAATATACTACTCTCCGCGTTCTATAATAGATGGCTTTTATTTCTTATATTTGGTTGTCCTATAATAGATAGTTTGTTTTTCTTTAATTTTTTTTTTCACTCACACAAATTTAAATAATAGTTTTATATATTTCTCTTATCACTTTACACAATTTTATATTATTATTTTTTCTCTCTCCTTAAATTCTGTATCCAAAAGAAATAGGTCTTTTCGTTACCATTGAAAAATCACAAATATTTGAGTTAGGCTGGCCTAACGGTTATGCCAATTGTTTGTCGCTCCTATTATAAGTTATGAGTTGAGCGAGGGGAACCGAAGGCAAACCCTGAGCGAGATCAAAGATAAAATTTTGTCGGTCTCATCATCTATACATTAATTAGGTCAACCTAACCTAATTAACTCTCATATTTATTGTGCAAGCAAATTCAGTGATAAGTTTATCTCAAAATAAAAAAGAATTTATGATAAGTACGAATATAAATCTTGATCAATATCTTTATCACTATTATACCTAACGGATTCAATAATTTCGGAAGAAGCAAATATTTTTCCATAAGTGTAAATAAAAGAAAATTTCATTTAGATTCCGGTAGATAAAGACAAAACGAGGAAAGAAACAAATAAGATATTGCGTCATTAATATCCTCTTTGCCCATCCTTCTGGAATCCATTTTGATACATTTCTCGCAGAGGCAGAGCTCTTTCAATCTGCACCGAAATACATTGGATCACCGTCTCATTTATGTTTTACTGTTAAAACTTCAATAATTAACATTGACGGCTCCTAATTCCCAGCTCGCCATTCAAATCTTCGAGTCGTATTTTGAGTTCAAAACTTAGATTTTATATTTACATTTTTCTGTATAGATTCACATACATTAACTACTCATCAAAGTAACCGGAGTGATTTGGAAACGTACATTGAGAGAGAGACGAAGACTCATCAAAGCCATCTGTGATGGTGAAGGAATGGGGAAACATACACAGAGAGAGAGAGAGAGAGAGAGAAACGGAAGGAATGAGAAGAAAGTTCGAAATCCGCCCGTTGCCGGCGGCGGGTGGAAAAGGGTGTTGAAAGAGAGAAAATGACTATTCAAATATCGACTTATAATTATTTCTCTATTATTCTATCAGCTTTGTTTGTGATTTGACATGAAACGGTGTTAATTCCTAAGTTGCTGCTCATAATATAAAATATTCCTTTTCTTTTTAAAAATATTTTAAGAAGCGTATGCAGTTCGTAATAATTACCAACACTATGTCAGCAACTACGGAGCTGCGACTATAAATTTCCACATTCCATCCCCGCTTGTCAATACAATCATTTTTTCCTCAAGAGAGAGAAAACAGAGAGAGAGAGAGAGAGAGAAACCAGTTGATTTCGTTTTCTTTTTTTCTTTGCAAAATGTCTATGCTTTCAGATCTCGTCAATCTCAACCTCTCAGAAACCACTAACAAGGTCATTGCTGAATATGTTTGGTGAGTTTTCTCACACTTGGTTTCACTTTTTATCGTCTGTGATCCCTTTGTTCGCGACTGTGTTTTCGCTTGTTATTTTTTTGTTTTTGGCTAAAAATCAATTTCCTGATTGTTTTGGATAATTTCATGTTGTCAGCCATTGGCTTCTTAATTTAAAATGTCTTGGTGTTGTTTTTGATTTGTTCACCTTTTCTATGTGTTGTTTATGTTGCCCTGTTTTCAGTCATCCATAACTATCTGTTCCTTACTTCCGTTTTGGTTTCATCAATGTTTTGATCTATCAATTTTCTAACTTCTTAAGGCATTTGGAACGATAATATTCTATCTATTCTTAATAACGAAGCAGAATTCATTATTGTAAGGTTTGGTTCCCTCTGTTTCAATGGATTTTGTGCGTAGCTATATTATGTGATTAAGATCACAGAAGTGTTACTTGTTTGTCACTAATTCCAGATGTTGACTGCAGATATTTCTTTATCTGAACTTATTTTTCATTGGTTTAGTATTCGATTCACTAACATCTCATTCGGGTGTCAAAATTGTGTTATCTACCAATTTTTGTTCTGTTGTTAGTGCTTAAAACTCTTCATACAAATAGAACGCTAAACTTCTTGTCGATCACGACTTTGTATGATCTATGGTCTGTATATGCATTGTGAATGCATGCCAATTTAGTATGGTGATGATGTTATGTTTAAGAATAACAAATTTTAGCTGAAGCACAAGCTAATGCTGAATATCAACTGGTTGATGCTTGAGTGATTGTTCTGCTCACATTTGGTCGAACTTAAGGAACTCAGTTTATATACTTAGAAACACCGAAAATTGATTTTATTGTCTAGATTTAGTAATACACTTGTGCTCGACTTTGATTGTGAATCTAGTGATACTAGAAGAAAAGTGCCCTTGAACAATTTCCGTTTTGTGTACAATGTCAAACTTGTGATCAACGCCTCTGCCACATTCAAAATCTATGAGTTTTAGTTTCTAGGAGGGACTTATGTTCTTTGTTTCATTCATGTTATTAGGATTGGCGGCTCCGGTATGGACCTTAGGAGTAAAGCAAGGGTAAGAGTTTATTTTGACAAAAGGCTCGATTCTTGCGTGCTTTAATCAAATAATATTTCTATGTCAATCAATTAAATATGAATATGATGCATTTGTTTTTTCCTTTCAATTGTTCTTGTATAGACTCTTTCTGGACCAGTAACTGATCCTTCAAAGCTGCCGAAGTGGAATTATGATGGGTCTAGCACAGGACAGGCTCCTGGAGAAGACAGTGAAGTTATCCTATAGTAAGTCTTATGCACTATATTTCTTTTTCTCTTTGTATGAGATTGGGCAAAAGAGTTGCAAATACTAATTTTATTTATAATGTCTGCACCTAGTCCTCAAGCAATTTTCAAAGATCCGTTCAGGAGGGGGAATAACATTCTGGTTAGAATTTCCACATGAACTCTGTGCTTTGCTCTTAAAATGCTTGTGGATTGTTTTCACAATGAGACTTCTTATTTTGTATTGTAGGTCATGTGTGATGCTTACACACCAGCAGGTGATCCAATCCCTACAAATAACAGATACAAGGCAGCAAAGATTTTTAGCAACCCTGCTGTTGTTGCTGAAGAACCATGGTAGTATATCAGTAATTCTATTCTGGTGAAGGGAACATTTTTTGTATTGCATGCCGATTCTGACTTTTTTTATTATTTATTTTTGATAGGTATGGTATCGAGCAAGAATACACTTTATTGCAGAAGAATGTTAAGTGGCCTCTTGGCTGGCCAGCTGGTGGTTTTCCTGGACCTCAGGTGATTTTCACCCCATTCTTTTTGAAGATCTTAGTTTCGGCTTGTTGGTTCTATGTTCTGTGGATTTTTTCTTTACGCACTGCACGTACTGGCAGAAGGATTTAATTGATGAAATGCATGTAATCACACCTTCCTGTTCATCCAGTCTGGTATTCTCTGACAAGAGTGAGCCTTATTTGCAGTCTGTCTTAGTTATTGACATGGATATAGGTTGGACGATATCCGCATAGGGTATTTTCTCTTTACGGACATGCAAGTTTTTCCTGAAGTCAAGATGGAGGTCCATCATCCAAATAATGAGGGAGTCCCTTGGTATGGGATCTGGGGAATGTGGATGGAACTATGGTAGTTGCTTCGAGTGGGAATTGATTTGCCCATAATTGCTCTCATTCCCCAAAAGTTGATTGTAGTGATTAGTGAAGATACACTGAAGCTTTCCAATGCTGTGATTTTTCTTTCAATTTTCTTACAAAGTCAATAATTAATAATTATCTTAATTGCATCCAGGGCCCATATTATTGCGGAATTGGAGCAGACAAAGCTTTTGGCCGTGATATTGTAGATGCACATTACAAGGCATGTCTGTATGCTGGAGTTAACATGAGTGGCATAAATGGGGAAGTGATGCCCGGCCAGGTAAACTTCTATACTCAAATTTCGGGTCTAGTTGGGATATTTTACATCAATCGTAAAAAATTGTAACATATCACCCTTCTCTTAGTGGGAATTTCAAGTTGGACCTGCAGTTGGCATTTCAGCTGGTGATGAGTTGTGGATTGCTCGTTACATTTTGGAGGTAATATTCTCCGAGTTCTTTAAGAAATGGCTATTTGATCATGGAACCGTGAATTCATGTATTTTATGCTGAAATAATTGTTCTGATGACAGAGGATAACTGAAATTGCTGGGGCGGTGGTTACATTTGATCCCAAGCCTATTGAGGTGAAGATTTCCTCTCATGTTCTTTTGTTGTGGTTAAATTCTATTTACCAACTTCTGTCTTTTCCCTTTGGCTAAACAATTTTTCTCTAAATTTGGATTGGCATCTGAATATGTGTTTGAAATAAATATATAGGAGTATATAAATTTTTCTTGGTTGATTGGGCTTTGTTTTCATTCTCTGGCTATTTTGACTCTCAGGGTGACTGGAATGGAGCTGGTGCTCACACTAATTACAGGTAAAAATCTTTGACATTATTAAATGCTTATAGGATTATTGGCATGATGGACATGTTGCTAAAATTGGAGTTTCTCGATTCTTTGCAGCACCAAATCCATGAGGAATGAAGGTGGCTATGAAGTCATCAAGAAGGCCATTGAAAAGCTCGGACTGAAGCACAAGGAACACATTGCTGCATATGGTGAAGGCAATGAGCGCCGGCTCACTGGCAAACATGAAACAGCTAACATTAACACATTCAAATGGGTAAAAGCACCTTATTCCTTATCAAACATTTTAGAGAAATTTGTTGAATTGAGTCCATGTGCAGTTAGTTTGGAGAAGCTGGTTGAACTGATTGAATTTTGTTGGGTTGGGTGTATGCAGGGTGTTGCTAACCGTGGTGCATCTGTTCGTGTTGGGCGAGACACAGAGAAAGAAGGCAAGGGATACTTTGAGGACAGGCGGCCTGCATCGAACATGGACCCTTACATCGTCACATCAATGATTGCTGAGACGACCATCCTCTGAAATAATTAAGGATGTCTGTTATATGGGCAAGGTGCGAGGATTGTAGTTTTAGCGACGATTATATTACTCTTTTTAAGCCATGTTTCCGCATTATTATTACTACCATTTTCTCCTTATTGGACCTCTCATATTAGGCTCCGGGTTGATTGGGGGTCTGCTTAATAAGAGTTTATGTAGAAGAGTGGGTTGCAATTTGATATTGCCTCAACTTTGTTCATCATTCTGCTCTCTTATAATATTTGCCTCAACTTTGTTCATCATTCTCCACATTGCTTGTTACTACAAATGCTGTTTTGGATACGTCTGCCCAATCAAGTTATGGATAGGGGGCTCACTAAATTATTAGTTTCCATTTTTCTCATTAAGAAATAGATGCTAGTCGGATAGGTTCCGAAAGCTATAATGAAAACTATAACAATTATGATAATATAAGACCAATTATTTTTTAGTTAAAGAATTGTAAACGCAAGAGTGAAATGTCCAGAAACAAACCTGCGGCTCGAAGATGTATGGTATCATCAAAAACACTAAAGCACCTTGCAAAAGTGACTACTAACTTCAAAAAATGAATTGGTCATTCGAGAAGAAATTATGGAAAGTCATCCTTTTTAGAGAGAATATTGGATTGGATTTGATCACCGACCAACTTCTAATTCGGTTAGACTTTGAACGTATTCATGTTGAGAATAAGACTTTGTGATTAACTGTTTGTTGTACACCTAAATATTAGGGTGATCGCAGCAAAGCCTTCCAATATAGAGGGTTTTGGCCAAGAAGTATTAATATTTTATTAAAATATTGTAGAGCCCGCGGGCTCTATATTGAAGCCCTTCATGTTGGAGGGTTTTGACATATATTTTATTTATTTTGATTTTTTTAACTTAAAAATTAAAATTATGCAATTAATTAATTAAAAATATATAAATTGTATTGAATGGTTGGAAAATAACAATACAATTTATCGAATAAAAAAAAATTCTCGTTGGTGTCGTCGTCAGTGAGGTCGGAGGACCGGCCCATGTTGTACTTTGTCCGGAGGAACTCTAAGAACTCCGAATGGCCTTTCAACTGCGAAGGCGTCGTATTAGTCGTGTCCTTAGTGAAATAATCGTAAATCTCAACCAATTCGGAGGTTTGAGAAATCTTGGCTAACTCGTCGCGCTTTTGGGCGAGTGAAACTGAGGTGCCCTCGCCGGCGGGAGCCTTGCCTCCCTGCCTCTCAAAGCCGATTGGGTACCTTGAGGGCGCGCCTTGAACGACCCACCGCCGTAAGTCTCCTCAAAAGGAGGATTGTCGTCGGTGTTAGTGTTCTCCGGCGCCGATGGTTGACTCGTTGGGCTTTCCGACCAATTTTCGTGGACGGTATTTTTGCACCTTTTGACAGCATCTTCGGTCCTTGTGGCTTGTAGGAACTTTTGCGTGTTCCTCACAATAAGCCACGTAGATTGGTGCTTGAAGGGAAAAACCCTCAGTTTAAAAAATTGCGCTAAGGCCTTCGTCAAGACATCTTGGCATCCTGCGCCACTCCCCATGACGCTCTCCTCTTGGACATAATATGACTGAAGTTCTTGATATCCGGATGCACACGCTTCCAGTGATTGCGCAACATCTAGCTGGTACGCTCCGGTGTGCCTTTTGGCTTAATATGGTTGTAGCGCTCGGCGATGCGCCCCCACATAGCAGCCGCTTTCTGATTGTTGGACACAACGGGGTTCTCGCATACATCGATCCAGCATCTCGCCAGAGCATCAGTCTCCTCCGTCGTGTAGGGACGTTTGTGAGTGGTGTCGGGGGAGGAGCCCGACCCGCGGCCGGCGTGGTGACCACCTCTTCGCCTCTCGCAGCCGCGGCCGCGCCTCCCCCTCGGCGTGATCTCCGTAGGCTCCGGCTCGGTATCCGTAGTATCCGTATCGTCCCCCAAGTTGACCGCCGGTTGGGAGCCGCCCGCTTGAAACGGGATGAATTGACGCATTGCCTGACTAAGGGGTTGGTCGGGTTGTGGCGGCAAAAGCGAGGGGAAAATGGATACGGGAGAGTGCGCCGCTTGATATCCGGTTTTGAGGGGATTGGTATGGGATAAAACCGGATTGTGGCCGCATCGGTGTGGGTGTGTAAATCGGGGGTGGTGTAGTCATCGGTGTAGTCGGCCGCATCGGTGTGGCCGCATCGGTGTGAGCCCGCCACCCCCCCTCCGGGCTCCAACGGTCGTTTTTTTGCGGCGCCCTCGAGCGCTGGTCATCAATTGTGGCGCCGCGGGCGCCGCTGCGTAAGCTCTTATATCCTCATCTCAAAGTCGTTTTCAAAATCCGGCATTAGATTAAAAAACATATTCTAAAATTCGCAAAGTTAAACGGAAGCTAGAAAGTTAGTTAGACTAAAATCATATCCTTGGATTTATAAAGTTAGACAAAATTAAAAAATATTAGTTATTATTAATAATTAATTCATATTTATAATAAAACAATCAATCCGTTTTTATTTCAATCCAATAAATTTAAATAACTCGATTTTTTCTAGTAAATTAATTTATGGCAACCAGGATGTGGATGCATAGATTTATTCGTTGTAAAAAAAGGAAAGGAGAAAATAGTGATATAAATTGGGTTTATGACTTTATGTGGGAATGTTCAACCTAAATCATCAATGCTTATGATAAAAGAAACTGGGAGTCTTGAGTCAAACGATATGGGCAGTGGCACCATTCAATGAATTTTGCCCGTCCAACTGTCTGACATAGGTTTGCGTTTGGTGATAATTAATGCCTACTATTGGAAACAAAAATCATAAATGAAATGAAATTAATTAACGGGGGAACAGTTGTTAAAAATAGGGAACCATAGAACAACGACGACTATTCTATATTTAAATACACAAAATAAAGACATAATTAACTCTAATAAAAACGGAATGTATCAAGACTAAAAAACTCTTTCTTATCCTAATTTTAGATAAGATTGCTTTCACTTGGCTTACATGACTTTCCCGTTCAAGTTCAAATTAAACCTATTATAGACAATATCTCATGGGAAGTATGATTTGATGGAATATGACTACTGAATGGAAATACAAATTGCAAAAGTACCAACTTGGACAATTTAAATGTTAAAATGCGAAAATATGGTAAAAACTAAAAAGTGGTGATTTCGAACAAAATAAAAGTAAGTATAATTGGTCTAGTTTTAGTATCGTTGCAAAAGTGGTTATTACTAGTATTTGTTATTGTTTTAACCCCTTACTTCCTTACTTTCTTATATAATTGGTCTAGTTTTAGCATCGTTGGATTTTGATTACAAGTCATCCTAATAAACCAAACTATTTAACATATACTCCCACCATCTCAAAATATAACTCTTCCTAAGTATGGACACATATATTAAGAAATTTTTTTCTTCTTATTCAACCTTAATTAATTACATTAATGAAATAATTTATTTTATTGAATTTCACACTTTTATTCTAACACAACATCTTCCTCCCAAAATCTTTCAATAAAAAGACAGCACATATGATAGTAATAAATTTGAAATTAATATTTATTTAAATAACAAATGTAATATTCCAAAATTTATAATTAATATTCATTGAAATATAGAACATTAATGTAGAATTAAGCCAAAAAGACTTATATAATGAAAATAAGAAAATATGGTCAAAAGACTAACATTTTGAAATGGAGGGAGTATATGCCAAGTCTCATTGCTGTCTATATGCTTTTGACCTCATTTGATCCTATTCATCACAGCTGTGAACAATACCACAAGTTAAATAAAAGAAGAATAACAATTATAGCTAATTAAAATTGGTTATATATATATATAGGGGAGGGATAAAATAAAATACATCCCCTATTAAAAATAGGAACTAAGAACCCATCTCATCCATTAATTTTAGAGATTGGATGGTCTAGATTTGATGAGATTTTATTTTCAAAATATATTTATTATTTCGAAATCACTAAATTTGCAAATGTGTATAGTGATATTTGCAACGAGAATGTAGTAGTATATGTTATTTGCAAATGTGTATAATGATATTTGCAAATATGTACACT
>JAYJMF010357509.1:0-10403 GCA_036873715.1 Salvia sclarea | reverse complement strand
TATACCTACATATATACATGATATAAGTAAGTGTGTTTTTGTGTCTGTGTTGATTTAGGGAACACGTGATAGACTTGGTTGTGGGAGAGAAGCTCATAGATGTGCCTATTTCTAGTTAGACTTCAAGAATAGATTGATCGTTGAAACATTTCGGAGATAGGTTGACAGACTTCTAGATTCACGATTCTATCTATACAAAGTGGGCTTGGAAAACTATGGTCCCTCCTTGATTTGGTGTTAGACAGTATTGTTGAGATTCTTAGTTCCAAACTTCCAATGGTGGCATCGTTCCCTACAGTTGTTATGCAATTTGCAAAATTTATTGATAGTGCTAGGGGCATTGTTTGGCATATTTCATCGCTCTATGCATTTCAAAGATGTTGCTTTAGTCACTTTTTTTTTAAACTTCCGTTTGGGAGATAGTGCTATAGCCTATATGGTGTGAATGGGGAAGCCAAGGGTGATGATAATTTCTTGTTCCATCTAAATGCAAAAGGATAAAAACTCACCATGCTTACTTTCGAATAATAGCTGTCTTTGTATGTCATCCCCCATTTTCTTTTCATTACCAAATCCTGTTTTATGGAACACAACCAAATTATTCTATCAGTTTTTTGGCAGCTCGTCTAGCCAAAAGTTAACTTACAGATATGATGGTGAAAGAAAGACTGTGACGGTGTGACCAGATATTAGATACTTCATTAATTTGGAAAAGCAAAAAAAATCTGAAATTTGGGGTTATGATGTAGGGATATGCTTGGTGAAGCATTCAATGCTGACATGAGCTTTGCTGCATCGTTAGAAGCCTTTGGTGGTGGGCTTGATGATCTTCTTGGAGTATCCATTGGAGGTATGTGGAGTGGCTTTACAGAAAAAATATAATGTGGACACCACAAACACTTAATATTAGCAGACAGTTTAAACCTATCTATTTTTATATGATTTTATGTCTAGTTGGGAAATTTCTCTCTTTTTATGCATAGCATCTAGTTTTTGTTGCCATACTTTCTGATTAGAATCCGTATGCTTTCTGGAGAAAATTGAAGATCCATCCTTTTATTATTAAAAAAGAAAGAAAGGATATTTATCTGGCAGCATGTCTCAAACATCCCTAACATTCCTCTCTTAGATTTTTTATGGTTATGTTGATAGAATTAGAACCGTGGTAATGCCATTCTGGATATTTTTTCTTATATCATGAGAGAATGATGGCCCCCAAATTAAGAGTGTCTTTCTTATTGCCTCTTTTTGCTTCCTGACAGGTCCAGTTTTATCAAAATTTATCAATGCGCTGCGTGAGCTTGCTTCATACAAGGAATTTCTCCGTTCTCAAGTGAGTATGTTATGTATTCCCAAACATGAAATATGTATATAAGCTAAAAATGTAAATCATATTCTTTTATTCTTTTATCCTGAAAGATGACAAATACACCGTTCTGTAGGTTGAGCATGTTCTTGTGGACCGCCTGTCTCAATTTTTGTCTGTAGATTTGCAAGATGCAAAGGTAGGCCCCATCCTCTGGCAATTCTAAGTTATGCTTAACAAAGGATTAGATTGGGAGCTTGGAATGTCATAATTGGTTGTTTATGTCAAAATACTCTCTAGTTGTTTACTTCATGTAGAAGATCTTCTATATCTATCTTTTGGTTAATACTTACTGGAGGTCTTCTCTTTCGATTACTAAAATATTAAGAACGGTAAGGGCCATAGTTTGACAAAAGTTCATATACATGCCAAAAATTCACTGTTTATTACCTTCACAGGTTGTATGGTGACACCTCTATGCTCATTGTTCATGCATTTTCTTTACCCACATGGATCTCTTTTAGATGATTTACGACTGACTAGTCCCTAGAATGGAACTGGAATCACATACTTGGTGTTAGGAAAAGGTCCTGTATCAAATAAAATATTGGAAGAAATCATGGGGATAGAAGAGTCAACATGAGATCTCATTGCCTCATTGGTATGACACCTTCTAGAGGAAGCCTAAAAAGAAAACACTCAAGCTTCACTAATATTTTGAAGTTTACTGAAATGGATGGATTATCACCTAGTCAGCAGTAACTTGATTGGCCTATTGGGAAACGAGGCTTTAAATAGCTGTCATCTGACGTTGATAAGTAATTGAGTAATCTCTGTGTGTCAAGTAACCTCTTACCTCTGCCCTCTGCTTTCTTTCAGCATGCAGCTCTTCGTTAATAGATATATGGTTTTGGATTCTAGATTATATCTGGAGAGAGATACAATGATATATCTAATGTGTTATATCTTGTTGTATGATATTTACAATTTTCCTCCTGCAGGAGTCCCGTCGCCGGTTTGACAAGGCCATATATACATATGACCAGGTATTTAAGGCCTTTTTGTAGAAGTGTTCATATTCTATTTATTAGTCATTGTTAGAGACCGAATGTCCCAAAGGATTGTTGATTAAACTTTGTTATTTTCGATGTCTGGTAACAAAATTCTAAAAAATTTAATAGTCAAACTGCCAAGTAATTGTTTTTTAGTTGACACCTTCCCCCACAGGATCAGTTCTGAAGCTTCTGTTGTAATTTGACTCTCTAAAGCATTTATAGTTTATTTAGTTTAGGCTACTTATTTTTGCATGTTACATAGCTCAACCCACTATTAGTTTAGGCTACTTTTTCTTCGGATATTACACCTCTTCCATCTCTATATACCTGGCGAAGACACTATCCATATAATACACCTCTTCCATCATCCTAGTTATATTTTCAAGGCTCAAGTCCATATTGATCCGTAGAGAGCTAAAAAAGCTGAGCAGTCCCCTTATTCACACAGATAGTGTGGATGAGGTGAAAGATCACACAATAAGTTACAAGAAATCCTTGTCACACTCAATTGTTCATGACCTGCAAATTTCGGATGATTGGATTGGATATCAATACCATCATGACTTAGAACGCTTTTAGCACCCATGTAACACCGTGACGCATTGATTGACTCTTCTTAACAAGCCAATGCGCAATGCCTTGTTTTCTCATGGTAAATTAATCAAGCTTTAATAATTACACCACCCACAAGGCCATAATAAAGTATTTAGCCACAGAGTGCAATAGGATGCTCAACCTCTTTCCTACATGCTAGAAGATGCAGCTTTTCAGTGGTCACCTTAGTGCTTCTGTATTCATAATGTTCAACCTTGCCAGCCCCGACACACAACACATCAGGCTTTTCTACATTAGCCTTTCCCTAGCCCAAAACAGTGGTCCTAGTCTACCAGGCATCACCAGCTGTGCAGCATGATTACAACTTGAGAAGCGGCTGATGATTCTAATACCAATTGCATGTCTATCAGGGTACCTTTCCTCAAACTATGTGTTAAACTGAAGAGCCTAAAGCAGTAAAACTCCAAATGATACTCATCTTACCAATCTAGTTCGAATCTTAGAGACATAAATTTTGAATTTGCACCCCACATTACCAATATTGGTCGAAGTCCGATACCTTGGTAATATGATTCATAGATTTGTTCCTACAATACCAATGTGAATCCAAGTTATGTACCTTGCATTTGGCACAAATTGTGGCACTTTCTTTTAGGCATAAAATTTATGTTGCTGTTTTTTAAGCTTACTCTGCCTCTGGTTTTATCAGGCACGGGAAAAGTTTGCTTCTTTAAAGAAGACAGCACGGGAAGAAGTTGTTGTTGAATTAAAAGAAGTATGTTTTTTAATTGTTTCGTACTCATCACATTTATCATTGTTAAGTAAAATTTGATTGCTTGAACTTACATAGTCATAACCATTTTGTATCTCTGTCACTAAACCTGTTAACATGCCATCACTATTGAGTTTGATCATTATAACTTATGAGCAATGGTCTTTCGATTCCAGATATTTTCTGGACCTTAGGTGGTGTGCATTCTGTGGTAATCTTATCGTTTCTATTGTTGCATGATTCCTTGATACATACAGAAGAATGCTTTCTTATCTGTTGTATGGATGAGATCTTTCCTGCTCATAAATGTAAGACTTACTGTTCAAGAATCAAAGGAATGAAACACAATTTTCAGATGATAGACCTGTCATGTATTTAGTGAGTAAATGGACTATGATTTAAATTTTGAGTCCTGCCTATGCTGAAGAGTGTTTTTTGTAGCTTATACTATGCAATTTGGCGGCACTTCATGGTTTCTTTACTTTTGTCGTATTACTTGAATGGAGTTGCCAAATGTCAATCATACATATACTTGTTTAAATTAGTAAATTCTATCTTTATCTTATTGCATTTGAAATTTTGCACATGTATGTTTGACACATTTGTTTCTTGGATCTCGGTCCTCTCAATGATGGAAACTTGTCTGCTGATTATGTGACAGGATTTACAAAACTCAAAGTCAGCATTTGAAAGAAGTCGCTTTAATTTGGTATAATAATCAATTGATCCTCTCATTCGTTGATATGAAATTTCATTCACATCTGTACTTGAGCTACCTTCGCTTTGATTTTAAGAATTTCAGGTAAATGCTCTCACGAATGTTGAAGCCAAAAAGAAATTTGAGTTCTTAGAATCTTTTAGTGCAATTATGGATGCACACTTACGGTTCTACAAATTGGTATGTTCTCAGTTTACTAATTTCTGTTATTGCTTATCCATGTGTTGGTATATTCTGACCAAAATGTCAATATATGTTTCTAGGGGTTCAACCTACTGAACCAAATGGAGACTTTTATTCACCAGGTATGGTAATCATCCTAATTTGCGTTAGGCTTATTTGAAGACAAATGAGGGATTCGTTTTAAGGTTGTAATGGCATTTTTTTTACTTTCAATGCACTCTAGGAATAATTTATTTAAGGTTGTAAGATGATAATATGCAATCTTATTCTTTCCTTAATTGCACTTTCAGATATAAAAGTAATTATTTTAGTATCTAATTGCTTTAGCAAAGTGTTAGGTGTTATCATTTAAATTATTCCTTCGTTCTTCAGCGTACTGGAACCACTCTCCCAACTTATATTGTGTACAAACAGACACAAACAAACAAACATTATGCATGTTGTATATGAGCATGGAAGAAGTCATTGAGTTTGTGATTAAGAGAAACTCTCTCTACAAATTTAGGTGTTGACATATGCACAACAATCAAAGGAGCAGGCGAAAATTGAACAAGATAAACTTGCTCAAAGGATCCAGGAGTTTAGGACATAATCAGAGCTGAACCAGTTGCAGGCATCAAATACTTTGGCAACCTCTTCAAATGCTATTGGGGTGAATGCATACCGCATGGATGCTTATAAGAACAAGGATGCAATTATACTGGCCACTTCTAAAGGTGAGGTGAGTTGTTTTTCATACAGTTTGTTACTAGAAAATGAGTTTCTTCAGATGCCGAAATCCAAATAAAAGCTGTCACTGCAAGTTTCATTTTACATTAAGTGAATTTGAACACATTATGTTAATTTCCCAGCATTGTTACTTTTGAAATTTCAACTACGTTGCATACTTCATGAAACACCATACACCATTTCGTTTGTTCAGGTCCAGACGATCAAGCAGGGGTATCTTTTAAAAAGATCTTCTAGCCTCAGAGCAGATTGGAAGAGGAGATTCTTTGTACTCGACAGCCAGGGGACTTTATATTATTACAGAAACAAAGGTGTCAGACCAGGGGTATGCTATAGAACTGTTATATTTCAAACCAGTGACTTGCATTTGTTATGTGTCAAATTTGTGTGTCCCTGCCTTGTACCTTTTTCTGTCAACTGCTATTTGTGATATGTTCTCTATGTGCACTTTGATGTGAATGTTTGAGGACTGTTGTTTGGTGTATACCTGCATTCAGGCAGCCTGCATGAAGTGCATAGTCATCCTACTTGAGTTTTGAGATTTCTTGGAATCACTAAAATTTAGTTTGTGAAACATTATAATTATTTGATTATTTCATCATATAAACATCTCACTAGAATCTGACTCCATCTCTAACGATTGAATTGTAGAAGGATGAATGCTATTATCCTTTATTTTTTATGATACTCTTGAACTCTCGTGTTGGAGATACAGTAGTGCTACACACTATCTATTTCACAAATAGTACCATTTTAGCTGTTTGTCTTTGTGGTGGAATCTTCCTCAATGGAAGTTGGTCTTTGCTAGTTCCTTTCTTGTGTCTCTGCCAGTCGATTCTTAAAAGTTCTGACCCACTGAATACCTCTCTGAAAATTGACAAGAAATGTGTCTTGTTTTGTCTGAGTGAAGACAAAATAGTATTTGGTTATATGGCATTTTTTACCCAGTTGATCTGCTGAGTAGCAATGGCTATTAATTCTTGTTCACTAGGTTGCAACCATTATATACTTCAGGATCTTCTCATTGGAGAAATGGGTCTTAATTTCATCTATTTCTCAGGTCTCCCCTTCAATGAATCCTTCCCACGCATCGGAGAATAATCATCGTGTATTTGCTAGATTCCGATCAAGGCACCATCGAGAATCATCTCTTGGTGAAGAAAGTTTAGGCTGTAGCACAGTGGATTTGCGCACTTCAACAATAAAGATTGATGCGGAGGATACTGATTTACGACTATGCTTCCGAATAATTTCACCAATAAAAACTTATACATTACAGGTAATAAGTTGAGAATGGTTGGTTACATTGATGTGGAAATTTAAAATTTTCTAATCTGCATCTTTAAAATGAAAATATTATTTTCCTTTTCTTTTCTGGTTTGTTGTGTCTTTCCGTTAAGCAGATAGCCTTTCTGCAAAGGAAAGCAGAGTCTAATTATCCCCTACTGTGATAGCCTTTCTGCAAAGGAAGTCGTGTTAGATATGAGTTATCTTCCAAAAAAGATCAAATAAGTATCTCCAATTAAATATAGCCTTTCCAATTGGTCACACTTATGATTACTGGAGGATTGGGAGTATAATGGATAACACACCACTTATTTCAACTTTTGTTGGTCTGGATAGGCTGAAAATGAAACTGATAGGATTGACTGGATGAACAAAATTAGAGGAGTCATTGCATCCCTCTTGAATTCTCATCTGCACCAGGTAAATCAACTGTCTGAAGTGTCTTGTGGAAAATTCAGTTCTTTTAACAAAAGCATTTATTTATTTGTTTGTTTTGTTGACAGTTAGATATGGGGAATAGTGGTAATGATCCCTCTGGTGCGTCTTTTAGTCAACCATTTGATAACGGTGGGAGTACTTCTGATGACATGAGAGTCAACCGAGCTGATTCTGTTTCCAGGATTCTGAGAGAAGTTCCTGGGAATGACCATTGTGCTGAATGCAGTGCTTCAGGGCCTGATTGGGCATCTCTGAATCTTGGCGTGTTAATATGCATCGAGTGCTCCGGAATCCATCGTAATCTTGGAGTACACGTATCTAAGGTATATACTTTCCCCCTCTTTGGATATAATTTTCAGTTTAACGTTGTTGTATATATTATTGTACCTCTTTCTGTAGTTTGATTTTGTAACTAATTATTCAATTTTCTTGGGATGATCTTTGAGGATAGAGAGGAATGTATAGTGCATGATAGGGTAGGTTTTAGTGTTGCTTAGTGGGTGTTAAATTATTGGAAGTTTTAAGCTTTTACTGCATCAGAGGTAGCTAGAGATTGGAGTTGTATGTTGTATCTAGATTCTAGAATGTTCTCTGCATTTAGGTTCCTTTGATTTTTTTTGTTTTCTTTTAGAAAAACTCTATTTCTTATCCAAAAACAAGAAAAAGATAAGACAATTGTGTTCAGTTCAAAAACCTAATGTACTTGAATTTCATTTTCTCTTTTGCAAGTTTTCATAGTCTCGTTAACCATTTACAGATAAGGTCAGTCACCTTGGACGTCAAAGTTTGGGAACCTACTGTCCTGGAATTATTCCAGATACTGGGTAATACATACTGTAATTCTGTCTGGGAGGAGTTGCTTCCTCTACATAGAGACTTGTAAGTTCCTTTAAACTGTTCTGCAACCAAAGTGCAAACGTAGAGGGGGTTAAAAGGACCTCTACCTGAAAGCTGACTATTTCCTCCATTATCACTGGGTATGCAGTTTCCTAAATTGTTTTATGAAATCACCAAATGCAGAAATTTGGAGTGTGAAGGCCCCGCAGTTAGCAAACCAGGCCCCGAGGATGCATCTCATCAAAAGGAGTTGTACATTCAAGCAAAGGTATATTTATGTACTTGCCTATCTTCGATATGGTGACTGAGGAAGGAACCTCTCTCTTTTGTGTATGCACATTCATAATTGGCTTTTTTTTGGGGGGCGGGGGGGTTGAGTCCTGCCTTTATCATATGATTGACATTGGAGCTGGACTCATGGTTTAAGTTGATGGACAAAAAAGAAAGACTTAATGAACTTAGGGTATCATCATTTTTATCTTTAAATTATCTTTCTTGGTACATATTTTCTTTTTCCCTTGCTTTTTTCTTTTGAGTTCGGGGAGGGGGGAGTACAGTGAGGATTGAACGGAGGCCTCTCCGCTTGCAGTGGGGAGTACAGAGACTTGATACGGAATGTGTTGAAATAATTTATTTGTGAATGATAAACTTTGAATGACTGTATTTAGTTACATCCTTATCACGTTCTTCTTCTTCCTCTCTTTTACACTGCTTTCAACTTGTTTTTCGAAGGCTAAGTTTCTAAATATTAAATTGCAGTATGTCCGCAAACTGCTTGTAAATAAAGAAGCTGGCATACCGAAGGATCCATCTGCTCCCTCCATTTGGGAGGCAGTTAAAAGCAACAATCTGCGTGAAGTATATCGCCTCACTATAGCATCGGATGTTAACATAGTCAACTCGACCTATGAAGACGTGGTTGGTTGCAGTTTGCAACATGATGACATAGGTTCAAGAGAAAGCTCCCATGATCCTGAAATTAAACATTCTGATCCCGCGATATGCGAGAGGATCATGTCCTCCGGAGATCCCGGAAGCTGTCTGCAGGGCTGTTCATTATTGCATTTAGCATGCCATGGTGGAAGTTTGGTTATGCTGGAGCTGTTGTTGCAGTTAGGCGCTGATGTGAATAGGCATGACTATCATGGCAGAACTCCTCTGCAACATTGCATCTTGAAAGGAAACAACGTGATGGCAAAGTATCTGCTAAGAAGGTAATCTTCTAAAAGAAGTAATAGTAATAGGTCAAAAAATTTCATTCAACATGTTCCTAAGTAATTTTTCGAACTCTTCTATTTTATATCATAAGGCCAAGTATTTTTCAAGTGGCAAACTAGTAAATAGAGATCTTAATCAAGTCCTTGTGTTAGAAATTAATGATATCCACCCAAGTCCTGAAACCTAAATGAAGCAATGCATATAACTCTCAAGTCTCAAGTCTCTAATCAATTTTTCAAAACTGAGAAACATCACATGTTTCTGATGCTATATGTATTTGAGGTATGGATTCGTTATCCGATGGTATTCTGATGCTATATGTACAACTACATGCATTATCCAGAGGTGCACGGGCGTCTATAAAGGATGCTGGAGGCTGCACTGCTTTAGAAAGGGCCATGGATATGGGAGCAATAACTGATGAGGAGCTCTTCATCTTGCTTGCGGAGAGTGAGTGACTTTGGAAGGTGAGTTTATTCATCACTGTAAGCATGATCATATCGTGATTCTTTTCACAATGCTTGTGGCTTTTCGTCTTTCATATCAAGTCTAGTCACAACTCTTTGGCTACTAATACCTAGTTCCCATTGCAATTCCTGCAGTATAATATAACAAATTTCTTAGAGACACCAGTGTCAAAAGAGTTTTCGACATCTTGGGCACTATTCCATTTAACCATTTACCAATACCTTAGGTCACATTTCACAACGATGTGAAGAAGAAACATTTGTAGCAATGGAACAAACGTGTTTTACTTTCTGCATATCGATGTTTGGTCTTTACTTGCTAGCTTCACTATATATTGGTGGTAGCCTTATATCCTTATTTTATTCGCAGTTCTCTTCCTGCGTTTGGATGACTTTGAGACAGACCTGCCGTGAGAATGGACAACGGCGACTCTAAATGCATAATTGAGGTGAGGCTTTTCAGGACATGGTCCAGTCTTTGGCAGGATTTGAAGACTTCGATTCGCTTGTATGATCATCTGGCTAGAATGCAAGTACAGTGGGAATCTTAAAGTAGTCATTTTTGAGTTGTAAAGTGTTTTTGTCTCAAGTTAGAAATGCATGTGTTGTTGTCTGTTGATTATATTTATCATCACTTAAATTTGAAGAGATTTATTGGTGTGTATAGTATACCATTTGGGGGCATAACGTAAGTGGCTTGATTGCTAAATATTAAGGTTTCCGATTGCAATTTGCAAACACATTCATCACCTGTAGTCATTTTCTCGAGTTGATTATTTTTTCTTTTAATTCAGTTGTGTACTTGACCCCTGATTTTTAAACAAATTAAACCAATTTT
>JAYJMF010357498.1:0-10405 GCA_036873715.1 Salvia sclarea | reverse complement strand
CTCAATTTGTTGATGATTCTAGGATTATGCATGTCTATATTAGAGATAAAGTTTATGAGTATACAGAAATAGAAGTTCAAAATGTGGCAGATGTGGCAGACTGTGATTGGGAATGATTTCATCGTCTTTCTCTAAGGAAGAGATGAAATAAAATCAACTCGAATTCGGAACCGCTATTCGAAATCTTATAACTAAAATAATACAGTTATACGATTTCACCTATTTGAGATCTTATAACAGTGTTATTTCAGATGAAACTGTGTAATTGACACAAATTTCTTAAAATGAGTAAGGATACTTGAGACTTTTCAAATCCCAAAAGGCTACCATTTCAAAGATAAAAATAAAAAATGGACACGGCTATATGATAAACAGTCCCTGGAGTTATTTATGTATGCAAAATGACCTCGACTTGTTGTTTACCTTTAAATATGAAACCATGACTTCTTAATAAAAACTTGAGATTATTTAATACCACAAACAATGTTTCAAAGTTATAATAGATTATTTTAACGTTTTTAATATAACGGCGCAACTAGTATTTGTATCAGTATTACAGTGCAGCTCCCAATATTTGTACACAGCTGGAGATCTCTCAAGTAATATCACTACAATTCCACAACCCCGAAATGAATTGTTACAAATGTTGATCAAATACATCTTACTACTTATTATGATTTCTTAAAGTGTGTTTATAATTCCACCTTTCACGGTTTTGGAACTTAGGCCGCCGGTAACACGGAAGGCCGAACTAGGAAATTACGATGTTTAAAAATAAATGAATGAATTACCTTTTGTTTTAAACAGAGTACTACTTTCGGTGTGTTCTCTTTCATTGAAAATTCTGAAGAACAAATATTTTTCATATGTTCTATTCAATAGATATTTTTCCTCTATCAAGATAGAAAATTATCCTAAGTCAATCTCTTTTCACTCATTTTCACTTCAATTGTCAATAATTTTATTAATAGGTTTAGTATGATAATATTTTCTACTACTTTTATCACCGAAAACATGAGAAATATGAGATAGAAAAATAGGGACCGGTGTAGAAATTTTTCATCTTTTCTTTTTATGCCTCATTTTCTTATGATAGATTTATAATCAAAGAAAATACATCCCAATTATATAAGATTTGTTTTAAATTTTTATCAGAACATTGTGTCACAAAATGTTGAAACCTGAGAATTTGAACTATTCAACACTGCTTTGTCTTGAAATTACGATTTCAAGTTGAGAGTAATTGTATTTTCTGTTTTGGAAAAAATATGAAAGTCCGCTAAGTTAACTTAATCATTATTGATTATAAAAAAAATCAAAAGATAAAATTTAGAGACTTTTTTAACAGTTTAGATGAGCATGTTGTTTTATCCAAAAAAAAGAAAAAAGAGTTTAGATGAGCATGTTGTTTTATCCAAAAAAAAAGATGGTGATGGTTGGCTCTTGCCTCTTTCATTCGGCACGTACATGGTCACACACGTGTGTGAGCGAGCGCACCCAAAACAAAGGAATAAAGCAATATGAAAATTTGCAAAGAGCATAAACTGATTTATGGCAGTCTAGATTAGATTTATAATGCTTCAAAAGTCTAATTTCCTTTGTAACTTTCTAATATTTCATGCAACGAATTGCAGTCTTAATATATTCTCAGCTCTCCCTCTAAGAAAAAAATGAAAAAACAAACAGCAAAACACCGGCTTCTCTTTCATTTAAACTCTAAACCAAATATTATCAGATGGTTCCGATGTAGTACTACAATATGAAAAGAAAAAAATCAGAGGACCACTTGAGCTCATTCAAGAAAGCATTCTCATCAACAATCAACATCTTCATATAATTGAGGTTTGACCCATAATTCAGGTTCTCACCAACATATTCATATAAGGGTAGATAGAATCTTTATTATAGAAAAAAGAGAAGAAACAAAAAAGAAAAGAAAAGAAAGGGCTGCAAAATCAGCAGTAATACACATTGAAATTCTTTATAGGAAGAGCTATTCAAGGGATTGATCTACACATCTACTTCTGGAAGAAAAAGATGCAGCCATCACCAAAACATATATAATTCATTAGGCCAAAAAAAGGGAAGTTAGGAGCTCCTATTACTAGGTGGGGACAACCTCCTCATAATCTTGTGAAAATTGGAGTATAAAGACGGCCCAGACGACTAACAATAAAACTAGCTGCATCGCAAAACACGTACCATACTTACACGCCCGTTTCTGCAGCTTCAACATCTCATCCACAATTGCAATCTCTTCACAGACGTTTTCCAACTTCTCAGCCCGTTTATTAAGCGATGCAGCCTTGTTTTCAGCATCTCCAAGCTTGTTGAGTACCTGAGTTTGCACTGAATTCAGAGTCTGTTGTTCTTGTAACACAGTAATTTGATCAACGGCAGCAACTTTCATCTTTTGCACCGTTCTTGATATTGCCAAATACTCCACTTCAGCTTCAACCTTCTGCTTGAACAGATCTTCGAGTTCTGCTGTTGCCACATCCAGGTCTCCTCTTTGTGCATCTTTGGATTGTGAAAAGCATAGTGAACCCTCACCGCTTGTTTCTTGAAGTTTTTGTTCTACATCTATGTACTCATTGCACAAGTCGGAAACGGGATCATCTTCTGGAACATCATTCCCAATTTCCTTAAACTTAAGCACCTCTGCATAAGAGCAAATGGCAACTCATCAGAAAAGAACAATAACAGGATAACGAAAGGCAATAGAAACACGGATTACAAATACAGAACATCTCACAAAGTATCTTGCAAGAAAGTATTATGACAGTGATTGAAAAGGGAAATGCCATTCGAACCTTGCTCTAGTGCTTCATGTGCAGATTGGAGGGCGCGCATGGATTCAGGTAGTGGATCCTTATCCCTCACTGAACCGTGATTCTCACTTCTTTCTTCTTTCTCCGCCCAAGACGAGTCAGCAACTACATCTTCATGCGACAAGTCCTCAAACCCTCCTCTCCCACCACCTCTGCCATAACCACTTTGATGTCCATCATTCACTTGTTTCCCAATGCCCTGAACTTCATCACCATTTTCTCCATCATATTCATTTGTTCCTTCACTCCGTATCCCATTATTCACAGAGTAATTGCCCTGCACAAAAACAAAATTGGAGCTTCGCGAGTCAGATTCCACGCTGGAATGAGAGTTTTCTTTCTCGATTTTGACCCGTTCTCCCCTAGCC
This sequence comes from Salvia sclarea, assembly GCA_036873715.1. NCBI lineage: Eukaryota > Viridiplantae > Streptophyta > Magnoliopsida > Lamiales > Lamiaceae > Salvia > Salvia sclarea. The sequence goes on along the minus strand of JAYJMF010357498.1, from coordinate 7,206 downwards.
TTCTTGCTGTTCTCAGTCCGGCCTCTCCCATGCTGGCCAAACTGCACACCATGCGCCAAATTCTTCCCATTATAACCACTCGTCTTGCTCTTATCGCGTGGGAATCCCATTCCCCCAATCACTGGTATCTCATACTTCATCTTTGGAGCACTTGCCGCAGTGGAGGACTTGCTACTCCGATCCTCACTATTCTCGGAATCAGTTCCAGCTGCAAACGATGGAGGACTCATCCCCAAACTTGAATCATCAAGCAGAGCATAGCCCTCAAAACTTCTCACCACAGCATTTGTGGAAGAAACAGAGCCCTCGCTCTTCTGCTTCCTCTCGGCAGCATGCTGCATCCGTTTGCTCGGATTAGAACCTGCCCGCGGAGAGTCCTGAGTCAACACATTACCAGTATCAGTGCTACTATCCCCATCCCTATTCGTATCTCTCTTGATCCTCCTCCATTTCTTCAACCCAAACCCTTTAGGTTTCAAGTCCACCTGTCCAGAACCTCCAGCTACCTTCGGATTCAGCTCATTCCTATCGCTAACTTCCACTCCACAAGACCCGTTGGTTTGAACCTTAGATTGACTTGTGCTCCCCAGTTTGTCCGCAATCGGATGATCCGCAATTCCCTCATTATCTGCCACTGTCTCCTTAACCCAGCAATCGCTCTCCATATCTATCCCTCTACAACAAAATCAATTACGAGATTCCAGCGTAATCATCCAGATCAAGATCGAGAACAGGCAACCATCATTCCAGCTCATGGGATTATCGAAGAGGAGTAAACGCCTGAAATGAATGGTTTCCGAGGCGGAATTTGGATTCCGACGATTTCAAGCAGAAGTGAATCCCCGAAAAGAGGAAGCTTGAAAGAAACAATTCATGCGGCGAAAACGAAATAAATTGGAAGGGAAGTGTAATTAACGGTGAGAGGAATTGATGAGCGTACCTTGGGTTTGGTCTCCATAAATAAAAAGGTTGAAATATTTTGGGGGAGAAATGGAAACCCTAGATTTTGATCCGGAAAACAAAACTTTAATCCTGATATTTTTAGGATCGATCACTATATTATTATAATAACAATATCTAAGTTTGTACAGTATTTGTAATAAAAATTAAAAATAACAGTTGGAAAATGAAGCAGGAAAGGGAATTGGGTGGAAGGGAACGTGGGCGTGAATGGAGTGGGCCACCTCCACAACGACTCTGCTCACTTATCTGTATTACACATGATGTGACTATTTTTCCAATTACTTTATTACTAATAATGCTCCTATTTTTAATAATAATAATATCTTAATACACGTGAAGTGACTAGATCAGTATTTTCCAGAATGCTTTATTTTATTTTCTTAGATTGGCAGACCTGAGATTGAGATTTATCAAAAGGGTGAAAGGTAATGTAATTTCTTTATTGCTTCTCTTTTCAGAAAAGACCATCTTTAATTAATTCATTACTACATCTCAATACTTGTGGTTTTTTGCCTATGTGTTACTTGGAGCTATCAAGACATAAAATAGATAAAGAATAGTCATTCAAATAACAAAGTCCGATATTCGTATATATGTGGTAATTGCTAAATAATTAGATGTTTGGATTATGTAAGTTTGGGGTGTGTGTAAGATTAAGTGGAATCCCGTTGGCGAAATTTTGATCTTCGAACCAAGAGTTGAATACAATTTTCTGTTGAGTGGGAGAAGGTACGATGGTACGGACCATTTAAATGTTCATAATTAAGATTTAGTTAAATGTTAATTATTAATTAAGATTCTAATTTTCTTTTTCTCTTTTTACTTATTTACTAATTAGTAAATATTAATTAATTAAATGTGGACGTTCTCACAGTGGGTGCACGTATTGTGTTTACATTTTTTGCTTCTCTGTGATCTCCTATTAATGTCTCCAACGGCCAAATTATCCTTAAGTTGTCCCTGCATTAAATCCATGGTTATATTGAGCTCCAAGTTTTACAAATATGATAAATATTATTTGTAGTTATCGATTTTGTTCACTTAATAGGCATGGTTAATTTGGGCTTATAGTTTACATGGATCTCTAAAAGCTGATATTTTTTTTTTGGTTATTCCAACTATATAAGTTTTAGTACATCAAAACTTTTGACTTAGGCTATTAAGTGAACAAAGACACTAAGTATGAGCTATATTTTTTAATATTCATAATTTGGACTAAAAAAATCATCATGTCTTCAAAGTTCATACCATGATTTGAAAATATCACAAAAAAGTACACCAAAGAAGTTAGGAACATTTAATCTTTTCACCCATTGTTATTGTGGGGAGCATGAAGGTCTGCAAAGTCATTGTGGTATCGAAGACTGAAAAAGGATGAATTTGATAGTTTGACATTATTCTTGTACAGAATTCTAAAATAACACACATTTAATTGTAAACAAAAAGTAGTACAGTACTACTATTATTTAAAAAAGTAAAACAATTACAATTAGTAACAATTTATTATTGCAACCACTATAATAAATAAAACCTTGGGATTTCCTCTAAAACAAAGATTCTGGCTACGAGGACAGCATCATTAAGTAAAACAAAACACAAATACTTTACCTAGTCTAGTAAACAAAATTAAATTCTCTTCTCAAAAAGTGAAACAGACTAGGTGGGGTCTCTCTGCTCGAATTTCTTCTGCGTAAACTGTGGTTTAACTGTCCTTTTCGAAGAAAATCCAAAATACTACTAGTAATTTAATTAAAGGCACCGGTATGATAATTTAATTGCGGTAATTTACAAGAAAGAGTGACGGAAATAAATGCATCAACTGCTTCTTACCGTAGCATGTCCATAACGTTGTGGAGGAATGGATGCATTGCAGCCAATAGAAATTACCAAAGTGAGCAATAATTATGAATTCGGTTTGTGAAGAATACTACTGTATATATGATTGGAATGTTTGATAGCCTAATGTAGGATACAATAAGATAGGGAAAAAAATAATGAAGAGATATAACAATTATTTTGATGAATTGTTTGGAAGAAAATTTGTAGTATCAAGAATTCAAAATAAAGTATATTATTATTTATTAAATTACTCACTAATCCTTTTTAAAAAATTAATAAATTACTTTAATCAATCATCTTTCCCCACCGCCCACCGCCTTCCACTCCCAGAACCGACTGCCTTCCCCACCGCCTTCCACTCCCAGAACCGACTGCCTTCCCCACCGCCTTCCACTCCCAGATCCCACCGACCGTCTTCCACCTTCAAATCGCGCCTCCTCTATTGCAGCCCGCCGCGGATCTCCACCTCGATCTGTTTGAGTTCCATGCTCCAACAAGATCCATCGCCGCGGTGGTGGCGAGATTCTGCTTTGCTCTCAGGACCATGGACAAGGACTCTAATCAAGCTTAAAATGTCTCTGTAATCACCCAATTTTCTTGCTTCGTCATCAGAACTAAAATGTTCTTCGGATGAATTAATTGAGCATGGAACTCCAACAGATCGTGAGACGTGTGACTTTAGTGCTGCCTATGCTTCAAGTCTGAAATCCGTGCTCGATTCACTGCAAAAAATGCCAAATTTGGGAAAATGAGGAAATTCGTCGAGAAAGCCGACGAGATGGGGGCGGATCACACCGCCTTCCACTCCCAGATCCCACCGACCGCCTTTGACCTTCAAATTGGGGAAAAAATCCCCAATTTTACAGTAATCCCTAAAAGACTGGTGTCCGATCGGAATTCAAGGTGACAATCGTGCCATGGCAGCGACTGGAGGAAAAGGTGTGAGACGGTGACGGCGGAGTAGTCGAAGAAGAGAGAACATGAAGCGGGGTGGCGGAGTGGTCGAAGAAGAGAACCGTAAGAGACAACGACGCAAGGCGGTGGCGGCAGCAATGGCTGCGTAGATTTGAAAGGTTGGAAAGCCGGCGGCGGCTGCTAAAACGAGTGTGAGAGAATGGTGCAGTAGAGTAGCTGATGAGCTTGCGGGGAGGGGAACTTTGTTTGGGTAATTTTTGGTTAATTACAAGATTGATTTTTAGTCATGCCTTTTCCGCCCACTTTCGGAGGATTATAATTCTACGGAAACAGTGAAAATAAGAGCGGGCCGAAGCAGAGATGCGGGCCTTACGGATAAACTTTTTTGCAACCAAACAAGGGAATTGGACTGAAAAACCTACCTTATCATCCATTTTCATGCCTACCAAACGGGCACTTAAGAGTATTGTGTTATCATATATTGTTGTTTCCGATTCTCGATCACAGAAACCAATTGGAATCCAGATCACGAGCTATCAAAACCAAGTGAATATATCCATTCCCGACAAGGATTGAAATACCATCTCACATCACATATTCACATGTTCCTCCTCATCAATCACAGCACAAGAGAAGAGAAGACTGTATTTTGCCAATTGCTCTAACAAACCACTCACAAATTACACCATACAAAAACAAAAGATTAAGCTCAACAAGTTCTTCAAAGAATCACAGATCAAAATCACGCTCATATGCACACAACACAGCAAGAAGAAAAAGTAGTATATCAGAAGAAAAATCAAAAATCAAAAAATAAATAATGGAATCAAAAGATTGGTGTGTGTGTGTTAACTTATTCACAGAGGTGGAGTAAACGAGACTCCAGCATTCCGAGTAGATTGGGAGGCGACCAAACCGGTGGATACGGCGTCGTCCTCATCCAGGAAGAGCCCTTCCGGATTCCTCAACACGCCGTGGACGGTCGAGATCAGGAGGCCGACGATAATGCCGATTGACAGGCTGTGCAAGGGGCCGGTGAACCACAGAGCCAAAAACGAGAGCATCACGAGGCCGGCGATCACCGCCCAATCGCTGACGTGGCGCCCCCAAATCAGCAGCGGATCCTCCCGGAAGAAGTGGAAGATGAGCCACAGGAAGAAGACGAACCCTAGCACTATGAGCGCGATCGGCGTGGTGATGAGCGAGACGGCGGCGCAGGCCGTGACGATGATGGCGTAGTTGAGGGAGAAGTAAGCGGCGTTGCGGCGGAGCCTGAGGGAGGCGTCGGAGAGGGAGGGGGGGAGGTCGACGGCGGAGAGGAACTCCTGCCAGGGGCGGCACCGGGAGAGGGAGGCGGAGAGGTTCTGTGTCGATCGGAAGATGACGTCGATGGCGGAGATCGGAATCGTGGTGTAGGTCGGAGCGGAGGCGGGGGCGGAGGGCATTTTGGTGGAGGAAGATTGGTCAAACTCCGGCAGATCGGAAGATTTGTTTGTTTGTTGGGCGGAGTAGGTTGAGGATTTGGAGGGGCGGATCCTCTGCGTCGAGGTGTACAGAGGTAGCTGCTATGCCTGCCTGTGAGTGGTGCTCACGTTTATTTGGGCCCAAATGTAAAAAAGGATCCCAATTCTCATCTTCGGCCCAAAACTAAACGCAAGCCATGCTGCTACGGCCCATTAAATAACAAACCCAACTCGACGACTGCGGGTGATGAGCAAATAAACTTTTTGGAACAATATTAAAATGTCTCAATATTTTAAAGTTAATAATTTTGTACCAAATATTTGTAATTGTACAAAATATAATACAGTGTGTCGTAGGCTGATGTGAATTTCCTAGTTTCCACAATTCCACTCACTTGAACATGTCATTTGTTATAATTCTCACAAAAGTAAAACTTATACTTCAATAGAAAAACAATGACTGTTTGGTCGATGCCTTGATTACAAAATTAGACAGTATAATCATCTCTCTACCCCTAAATTGTAGTCAGCCTCTACTCATTTTCTTGGTAGAGATTCTTTTCTTTTCATTGGGAATGCATTTATTGATTTAAAAAATGCTAAAAGATGGGATTTTTTTTTTTTTTTTAAATATATGTGTCTGGGCTTTCGTGACAACGTCCATGTTAATATGTTATCAAAGTATGTACGTGTACTGCTTTTTAGAAAAAGAAATAAAGAGTACCGAAATTGTCTTCTTGTATTAGAAAATCCAACTCATTTGGAAAAAGAAATAAAACGACAACCGAATTAGTTTTTATATTAGAAGATCCAACTCAGTTTGCTTTTCTGCTTCAACCAAAATTGAGAATAAGTTCTTAATATTTGTGTCTAGGCAAAAGTTGATGTATACATTAATGATAAATGATCATATGACTTCCACCGCAACTCAATCTACCAACAATATTAAATACCACTATTTTGTAGCTCAATAGAATTTATTTCTTTCATAAAACTAATTAATCAGAATATACATCTCAATTCTCGTACCCCTAAACTCAAAAAAATGTTTATTAGCTCTTTTAATTATTTTCTAGTCCTAAACTCAAAAAAGTGTTTATTACTATCTTTTTATTTTGCAGACAACCTTTGGTAAGGGAGATGGGATAAGCCAAGATTGAATAAAAATAAAAGAGTGAGATAAGATGAAGAGAGATGAATGTTATATCATCTATTGTTTGGTATTATAAATGATTGAGTAGATAAAAATCATCCATCATTTGATAGCAAAGTTTCAAAGGTAGATGAAGCAATTCAAATTACATTTTTCCAAAATACTCATTTCGTCCCCTAACCCTTGTTTACCTTCTGTCAATAAATTGGACGCCATTTTTTGTTCCCAAGCTATGTAATACCGAATCATGTGCAATTATTTGAGGAATTAGTGGCGGATGCGCAACAAATAAGAAAGGAGATGATTTGATATTAAAGTAGAAACAAACAAGGTAGAAGTTGATTGCTAGACCAGAGAATAAGCACCAATCCCATGTCATGTTATTTCAACACTAACACTAATCTATATTAATTTGAAAAACATCATTTCTCTATTCCTCCTTCATATTTGGCACGAACACCTTCCAACACGCCATTCTTCATCTCTGCCTTTATCTCGCTGGTCTTGTACAACTTCTCCGGCAGATCGATCCTACTCGTGTATCTTCTCCCGCTCTCATCCTCCTCCTGCTCCTTCCCCTCCCCTCTTATCATCAGTGTGTTCTGCTCTACCGACACCTTCACATCCTCCTTCCCCAATCTCGGCGTGTCCACGCGCAGTTGCAGCCCTTCCTCCGTCTCCCTCATGTCCCAGCTCCTCCTGCCGACACACCGCTCACAGGCGACTCCATCAAATTGTCCATAACGTTCAAGATCTGGCTCAGGCTACTCCGTGTGGGGAACGAACTCAACATATCTACACAAATATTACAACACAATTAATTCACACAAAATTCGTGACTGGATTTCAGAAATGAAATAGATATCCATCAAT
>JAYJMF010357487.1:0-10406 GCA_036873715.1 Salvia sclarea | reverse complement strand
ACAATAATCCAATGCTAATTGGTCATTGGTGATAGAAGGTGATTATTGTATTAAATGATTAATTATGTATAGTTATGCGAACGGCAAATTAAGAGGAATTGTCAAACTATCCTTAAATAAAATAGTAATACTAAGTTTGAGGAATTAAATGTTATTTTTATGTGAAAATAAAAAAAAATTAGAAAAAAATAGGAGTGAAGTTTTGGCGGAAAACTATTTTTGGTAACGACTCCCTTTTAATATATATATATATATATATTATAAATAAATGTAAACAGTATAAGTTTAAAACTCATGAGTCATGAATCAATATTTGAATGTCGTGAAAAATAATTCTACAGTGAAATTATTTCACAATTTGTTTTATGTACAAAATGTCTTCTTATTATGAAGCCTTCATATCAATAGAATTTGTTTCTTTTTACCTTACAAATCGTGTAAATATGAAACTATGGGAGTGTTACTTGGGAAAAAAAAATATAAATCGGATACCTTATTTTATAAATTTTAAAGGTTGGCACTACAATAAAATCAACTTAAATACATATATATCATCAATATTGAAGAAATTAAAATTAAAACTCCCATTTAAAAGAAATATCAACCGAGCATCGCTCTTGGAATTAAAAATTTCTTAAGAAAATAAAAAATTTTAAATCAAAGAATAAACAATAGTGTGGTTCTTCACAAATGGGCTGAAGGTGGCGTAAGCCCAAGGTTAAGCGTCCAACTCTAAATCAGCACACGCACTCGACCGTATTTTCTCTCACATTAACCTTTCTCCGGCCGCCGACGATGGCTGAACCAACCGCCGCCAACGAGCTAGTGCAGCCGCCTCCGCCGAAGCCGCGGCCGAAGCGTTTCGTGAAGAACCAAATCCCCGACTCCATCCTCAACGACGCGGCGCTAAACGCCGCAATTTCCCTCCTTCCTGCCAACTACAACTTCGAGATTCACAAAATCATCTGGCGCGTGCGCTCCTCCAGCGCCACGCGCGTCGCTCTCCAGTTCCCCGAGGGCATCCTCATGTACTCCCTCGTCATCTCCGACATCCTCTCCACCTTCGCCGCCGTCACCCACTGCTTCATCCTCGGCGACGTCACCTACGGCGCCTGCTGCGTCGACGATCTCTCCGCGCGCGCCCTCCACGTCCACCTCCTCGTGCACTTCGGCCACAGCTGCCTCGTCCCCATCGATTCCACCACCGTTCCCGTGCTCTACATCTTCGTCGAGATCGCCATCAACACGCGGAAGCTCCTGCACGAGCTTAATTACAATTTTACCCCTGATCAGATCAGCAATTTCGTCATGGCTGGAACGATTCAATTCTCCAACGCCATCCGCGCGGTGAAGCCGGAGCTCGAGAATTTAGGGTTTAGGGTTTTGATTCCCCAATCGAAGCCCCTTTCTGCAGGGGAAGTCCTCGGGTGCACTGCGCCAAGCGTGAAATTGCAAGATTCTGCGGGGAAGGACAATGTGATTATATTTGTGGCGGATGGAAGATTCCATTTGGAGGCGTTTATGATTGCAAATCCGGATATTAAGGCATTTAGGTATGATCCTTATTTGGGGAAGCTGTTCTTGGAGGAGTATGATCATGAGGGGATGAAGGGGAACCGGAGAAACGCGATAGAGAGGGCAAGAGGGGCGAAAACGTGGGGTATTGTGTTGGGGACGTTAGGCAGGCAAGGGAATTCGGCGGTGTTGAACAGATTGGAAGGGAAAATGAGGGACAAAGGATTGGATTATATGGTTGTTTTGATATCTGAATTGTCGCCTACAAAGATTGAGCTGTTTGGTGATGCAGTGGATGCTTGGGTTCAGATTGCGTGCCCCAGATTGTCCATTGATTGGGGCGATGCGTTTAAGAAGCCATTGCTGACAACCTTCGAAGCTGAGATTGCACTTGGGGATTTGGCTGGGTGGTGGGAGAGGAAATCAGTCTGTAATGACAGTTTGGATGGCGCCAAGAACGAAGGTTGTTGTGGAAATGGGAATGTGCAAAAGGGTGTGGATTATCCGATGGATTACTATGCACATGATGGAGGGGACTGGAATTCTTCTTACTCGAAGAAGCTTGCCCGTGATCGGGTGAAAAAGGATCAGTGTTGCAATGGTAGCAACGTGAGATGTTAAAGATTTGGATGAGATTTTAGAGATAGAGCTACATGTCATAGTTATACCCAGTTTTAGTTTAGGGTAAGTATCATTTTATCATATCAAAGTTTGGATTGTGTTTTGTCCATCCTGTCCAGCTGTTGTAAAATTTTGTTTTCTTGATATTTGTGCTTGAAGTTGTAGGATTTGGGATCATGTGTTCTGCAATTGAATTAATACATCCGAAGATTTTATCAAGTTTCTGGTGTTTGTCAAATTTGAGGTTGCCACTCGCTTTATGCTTTAGTTGTGCTTTAGATAGCCAAACTTGTTTGATCTAATGCTCAATTCAGATTGTGATTGGGGTGTGAAAAGACAGAACTTCAATTTGCTTTGTGCACAAGGAATGCATGTGTATAAAAACTTTGTGGAGCTTGATTTGGAGGTCCAAAAATGATCACCGTCTCCACCTCAGCAAAGTATTAGGTATGTGTTGTGTTTGGGGGTGAAATACACAGATAATGAACAAGAAATAAGTATAGTGCATGTTATCTCCCTTTTTCACTAAGGAGCATGATTGGACAGAAAACCAACCTGGATAATTTGGTCCAGTTATGCTTTAAGAATTTTCATATTTTTACACTGGAGAGAGTGCTCAAGTTCTGCATAAAATTAGTCTGAACTTTCCCTTGTTTGGGTCAGGTTGTGAATCATGCACCAAGAACTGAGATAATTCCACAAAATCTGGTAAGAAAGGAGCAAATTTTACATGTTATGTCATGAGTTTCCCCAGAAAGCAGGAGACATGCAACAAAATCCAAACGGCCAAAAAGATCGATTGGAAATGCTGTTGATTTTGAGCCACAGAAGCACAACATGACGACGTTGGTGGAATTGAGGGTCACGGGCTGGGCTGCTTTCCGTGTAATTATGGCAAAGATGTGGTTTTTATTCTGTTGAACGTTTTTCTGCGTCTCAGCTTTAGTTTTTGCCTGCATTTTAGTAGATATTTGTTACAGGTAGGGCAGGTGGTGTGCAATTAAATAAAAAAGGATAGAATGAAATGGAATTGTAGAGATAGTGATAATGGGAGCAGAAGCATGAGTTAGTGCTCCTAATGGGATTCAATTGACATACATATATGAGCGTTTCGCCGCTTCCATGAATAGCTGCCCAGCTCTAATTTGCAGGTGATGATGATTCAACACAAACAGAATGTGAATTGGAATCCACTTTGGATTAAACATGTGGTGGCAGCTACTGCTTCAATATCATTAGGAATATTCAATTGGCTCCACTTCCTAATTTCTTCGTCTCTGAGAAGTGCAAAAAAAAAAAACAGAAGTTGTACGAATTGGCAACTGTTGGTGTGGCCTTTCGAGGCTCGAACAATCTTAACTTATTTGTCCACTGTCGCTTTCACACTACACTGCCACTAATGACTTTGCAGCTAATCTGACCTAATCTACCATCTTATTTCAATCAATTTCTATTGGCCAAGTTTATATGTGGATATAACAATTTCCAATCCTTTTAATTCTTTCCTCAAATCCAAACCCCAGACAGTAGTATATTACCGTAGATTGGTAGGTAGCTGATAAGATAAAGTTCAAATTCTAGACGAAAGATATGCATCAACCTTGTTGGAGGGAGTATTTTTTTAAAGGGAAACAAGCAAACTTAAACACAATCACCTTTGGCTGCCATGGTAAACAGTGCTGGCAAAGAAATAAACTCGCGGTGAAATCTATCTTGATGAGCGGGACAAATTACGAAGAACACAAAAACTAGTAGACATATACCACGAATTTGAAGAATAAAGATAGAGATACTTGCACATCAGATGAAGAGATTAAAAAAGACGTGAAATTACGTTGTGCGGAAGAGAATAACTAATTCTGGAAACACTAAGCCATAACATATTGAAGGTGGAGATTAGTTCTTAGTTCTTATCTTGAGAAGGATTGTACAATAATCCACCCTTATAATAATTTCATATTATGATGAACAATATCTAAAAGTCAGAACGGAAAATCCAACTTTCAAATCATTACAACATCTAAAAAATAACAAGATTAGCCAAACAATACGCCAAACGATTTGCCTCCCGTCAATCGTGATAAAAGTCCACAACAATGCGCCTTAGCATGCATGATAGCTTCAAACAACTCATCATAAAGTGACTCTAATCTCTCGTGGGATTCATGCACCATATGGATAGCCAAACTCAAAAGAAAATTTTAATAGATTTTGTTTTACTAAAAATGAAAATTGTGTATCGAGTGAGGAGAGTTAATAATACTGCTCGTTGGTTTCTTTGTAGCAAGTGGTGTTTTGAGTGAGGGTTATTTCCATTTTGAAATTATACCCTTTAATCCACAAATGTTTTGTTTTTATATAAATGTACATACAGACACACAGTCACACACACTGACACACTACATATTCGCTTTTGTGCGATGTTATAAGTACGCCTTTTTTTCCCTATAGAATTATGTCTTTAATTTGAACCTGATTAATTCATTAATTAATAACGCATTATGCTGTATTGGTTTCTAACCCGTTTTCTCTTTTGTTTGCTTTTTGAAATAACTCGTTTTTTTCTTTGCTAAGCTATGCAAAAATTACCACGAGAGTCTATTTTTGTACGAGAAAGAGGGTAATGACTAATCCTTGGAGTGTGTATTGGTCTAGTAATAAAAGTATCCAGTGATTAAGGCGAAGAGTCTCAAGTTTGAAATTTAATATCATATATACAATTTTTTAAAAAAATATTTATATAAAAAAATAGAGGGTAATTAATTCATGAAATAATAATTTTATTATTTATATCCTAAAGGTATGCTTTGATCCTAGATCCTAATTTCAGGAGGGATCCTAGTAGATTATATATATATATATATATATATATATTATAGACTTTTTTTTTCCTTGATAATTTTGATGGTGAGCTTTTTAAAGACTGCATAATGGAATATTCGAATTTGAGACATTTATCCCTGGTCATTAAATTTCATGACTTAATAATTTTATATTATTTTTTATAAAAAAAATAGACATTCTTTTTTCTTTATAAATTTGATAAAGAAATTTTAAAAAATCACATAATGAAGGATGCAAACCCGAAACCTTTAGTCTCGTGCATTAACTCACTATCTCACACAAAAAAAGACATATTTGATGGTGAAAGTGGTTATTCTTGGAAATTAATTTGAGTTGGATCCACATCAAACAAAATTAGGTACGCGATGGTACGTACAATCAAGGTGTGGGATAATTGGGGCAATCCTAATTTGCATACCTCATTTCTCATCAATCATAAATATCAAAAACATCAACTTTTTTCATGTCGCATTTGTGCTACAAAATGGATTATGACATACGCATGAAACCGGGCACCACCATTTTCTTCTTCTTTTCCAAAAAAAGAAGTATTTGTATATATTCCTTGTTTTATCTACGCCATATTGGGGTCTTGGTCTCGTTTCTTATTTTCTTGGGAAAATATTTATTATGGCATTTCAGAGCTCTAACTGGGATTGTAAACAAACAATATAACTTTAGTTCGATTCATATTTTGTATGTGTTCAAGCTTTTATAATTCAAATTTGAATACAAATATTTTTTGTTTGATTAGTATTCAGATCCAATACAAAAATTATTGGTATATTATATCAATAATAATATTTGATTAAATATTAAAATATACAGAGTATAAAATTTATATACTAGTTTTTTCCCTCATGCTTTGCATAGATAACTCTTTTTTCCATATTCAAATATCCTATTCAAAATTTACAATTGAATATAAAGATGAAATTTGGAATAGTTTAATGAATATAAAACAAATGCAGTGTTCTTCGCTTCGATTTAAATCGATCGCCCTAAGTTCTAAATAATATTAAAAAAAAAATGTCAGCAACTAAAACAAATAAAGTAAAATCGATTGTTTTCATTGTTGTGAAAAATAGATGAATGATGATGTAATTGTCAAATGAGTAAACGAGATGACATTCCATTCGCCGCTGCTTATACTCTCGAGTCTCGAGCAATTGGGTCAAATATGGAGTTTACTTTGAAAATTGAATTTAACTTTTAAGCAACGGATTTTATTAATAGATTTTCATAATTATATAAGTCGTCAAAAAGTATTCAAAAGAATGGAGCCCATTATGTGATATATTGTATAATTCCTGCTCAAAGCACTATGCATATCAGGGTGGAGAGATCTAGACTTTCAAGGATTAAGGATTTTAAAATATAGCTTTAATTAATCCACCGTCAGAAACAGAAAGTAGCTCAAACTTTTAAAGTAAGTAGTAATAAAAGGCTTAAAACAAATCATAATTCTTAAATTAAAATATTTAAACATGTCTGCTAATTTAACTTGCTGTGGTGAAACTTCCTTATTAAGTTGCGAAAATTGGATGAGATTAGTAAACATTTCATAAATTAGAGAGAATAACGTAGAGAAAACAAGTAGAGAGAATAACAATGTATTCAAGTGTGTGGAATAATGAGGACTAAATGTCTCTATTTATAGGGAATACAAGAGTTAGGGTTAGGGTTTAGACATCATCTAAATAAGGTAGGACAATCATACCATAATCAAATAAATATTCTATAACACATATGGAGTATATAATTTACTGTCCGAATTTTGGAACACTTTTTAAAAGACAAAACACATCAAAAGGTCCTTGTACTATGAATTTATGTTTTAGTAGGTCCTTATACAATTTTTTGGTTTTATTAAATCCTTTTACTTTTATATTTCGTAAGACTAGATCATTTTTTAACTAATGTAACAAATCCGTTAAGTTTATTCCACGTCATCAATAAAATAAAAATAAAAACTCCATTTCAAATTTTCCACTCATATGCTTCACAATCTTCTTCGCCCAACCACTCATGCTTGTTCTTCCAAATAAAACAAAAAAGTAATCACCGATATTCTCGCCAGTAGAGAGCGTGGATGTTCTCTCATAATTGATTTCTTCACCCATATATGTATCATTTCCTCCATCAAATTTCTACAGCAGAATATCAGTTTTCTCTTCAAATGGTGTCGATTCACAACTAAAGAAAAAATTCATTTATTTTATTCCATAATCACAATAATTCGTTTTGGTATTCAATTTAATTCCCTCCGTCTGAGTTCGCTTTAGGGCCATGGGGATGTTGCGCCCACACCCTTTTCGGTGAATATCGCACAGGGTGGGGGTGGGGCAGTAACAGGATTCCACGGCCCTTGTGGCCGCTGTATGTCGAAGCCATCGGAATTGTGAAGAGTACAACCCTAAAATTTAAAATTGAGATTTTATTTTTATTTTATTGATGACGTGGAATAAATTTAACGGATTTGATACATCCATTAAAAAAGGATCTAATTTATGAAATATAAAAGTAGAAGGATCTAATCAAACTAAAAAATTGTACAAGGACCTACTAAAACATAAATTCATAGTACAATAACTTTTTGATGTGTTTTGCCCTTTTCAAAATAATGATTTTAACTTTCAAATATCTTCAAAATCCTTGAATTTTATACTCCCTTTGTTCGCCAAAAAGACCCATATTTAATTTGGAGACGGATTTTAACAAAAAGAATGAGGGTATATATACTGTGAGTAGAATAAGAATCTCAATTATTATAATATTTTTAAATTGCTTTTGTGTGTCAAATAATAATAAATGTGTAAATAATTGGTGAATATAGAGTTAAAATTAAGTGATTTGCACGAGTGGAATGTAAACAAGCTCATTCATTTTCTAAGAATAGTAATTAAGGGAAATTCCCTTACTAAACAAGCCTTTTCCAATCTATTTTTTTTCGTAGCTAAGCTCATTCCCTTGCTAATTCCTTGCTAATTCTACAAATTTTTGTAGTGAATAAAGGTCTAACTTGTTATATACTTTAAAATTATTTTCTTGTAGACCCAACAATGATAAACGTACAATATCGAGTTTAATAAAAAAGTTAAAATTAAGTGATTTGTGTGGACCAATTTACCAAAAAATAGAAAATATGTGGGTCTTTTTTGACGGATGGAGGAAGTAAGTTACTATTTTTCCCTATGTTCAAGAATCTCGACTCGAGAAGCTTAAATGCGGATTTACATATTCCCTCTACTTTTTTTATAAGTATTTTATTTTACCTTTTTCCTTTATATGTAAATAAGTGTTCTATTTTAAATATCAATGCAAATATAAACTAAACTTTCCAATATTACCCCCATAATCATTACAAATTATTTACCTTTACAATTTTTAATGCACCATTTAAGGTAGAAAGAGTAAAATATCACTTTTCCTTGATTTATGAAAAATGATGCCATAAGACACTTATAAAAATATGGAGGGAGTACGTTTGTACATGTGATCCTCCCATGTTGTCAATTTCATTGTCACATCCTATCTGGTAAGACAAGTTCGAGTTATCCGTCAATTCCCAAACGTCTGAAGTAACACATTTCATGTATTATTATATTTCTTGTTTTTGCCCTTTAAGCATGCGCCTTTGAATGATGTAAGCTTCATTTCTCAATTTTTCTTAATTAAGTCGTGTCTTGGAATATGTTTTACTTAAAAACATAAATAAACTTCGCAACATAGTTATTTTTCTTAATTAAGTCACAATGGAAGAGGAGACATCTGAGAGGCCCAATATTTAGGGGGAAATCGCGCACTAAGCTTCAGAGTCACAGGTTGAACCAATCCGATTAGCCTAATTAATTATGCGTAGTAATTGATTTATATCTTAAAAAGCAATCAGTCTTTTTCGATAGATACATAATATTTAAACTTGATTCTTTAGGGGACAATGACAAAAGAAACGTCTCATTAGTGGAACAGACTGCACTAAATCTTTCAATCCCACAAACTAAATTTTAGCATATTCCATCAACAACCACATGTAAGATACTAGTATGATTTTTTTTTTTACTAATTTTTTGCTTTTTAAAATAATATTCCATCTAATATTTTGATACAACCAACAACAAGAAGTTAGTAGTATACTGACAACGCTACCAATATAAAATAACGAAAATAACATAAAATTGAGTATTTAAAAAATAAAGTTATCAAATTAGTTAAAAATCACGTAATCCATTATTTATTATCAAAACAAATACTCCCTCCAATTTTGTATATATGCCGTTTTGGCATTTGTAATTATTTGTTTAAATGACGTTTTGAGATTTTATGCAAAAATTGCCCCTTAATTGATTGAGAATTCTAATACCAATAGATTGTTTTAGTGTGTATATGACTGTTTCTTATTATTTTTAATTAACTCCAAAAGCACAATTTTTTTGAGAACTAAAACCACATTAAATAAGGTTAGTTTAGTCACAATTTTTTCTTACTATTAATAAGTGTGCAATAGGATTGGACGATATATAGTATATATAAAATTAGAGGGAGTAGTAGATTAGCTTGAATTAATTTTGTTTGCATGATTACGCTAATGAGATGTATAGATTGGGAAACTAAATTATGCATTGGGCACATTTAGTTTGTTAATTGTAATAAACACTAAATTTGTTTCCACTAATGTAAAAGTGAATCTGCCAGCCTGATACCCATTAACAGAAATCTGCTGTTTTGTGGGACTACTTCTCCACAAAAATACATCTCTATAAAATTATGCCTAAAAGGTCCACCTACAATCACATGATTCATCTCATCCTACTATGCCCTAAAAGGATGCTGCCCAGATGACTCATCCTCTATGAAATTAGTGTTCGTAAAAAATTGAAAAAGAAGCCATAATTTGGGCTCCACTGCAAATACACACACCTCGGAAATCTATTATTTTGTTTTTAGCTATTTTCAATCTTGCTCCTCCTCCAAATTCTATTTCAGATAATGAAAATGTATTTCACTTTTTAATTTTTATTTAACACATTACTTAAATTCTAATAAAATTAAAGCGGTTGATAAAATTAAACTAAATCAATTTTTTAAATTGCAAAAACACCCTACTTTATAGACAAAATTTGTTGATTTATCACTGCTCGAAAGAATTATAGCTCGGTCTTGACATTGATTTAATCAGTTCACTGATATCGAAAATCACTCAAAACTCGTATCGGTTATTGAACCGTCATTTTCTTTAGTTGTCCAAATAGTTTGATTATTTTTTTATAAAAGAAAATCAATAAATATAGTATTCAATCAATTAATTTAGAAAAATATATTTTTATTTTTATTAATTATAAAATGAAAAATATTTTAAAAAAAAGATATAATACTATTATTTATTTCATATATACACATATATATTCTAATAATTTTCAATTGGA
>JAYJMF010357466.1:0-10407 GCA_036873715.1 Salvia sclarea | reverse complement strand
CCCGGGCTTTTTTAGCCCAAAGCCCGACAGGCCCGAGGGGCTATCTGGACGGGCTTTTTAGGCCCGATTTTTTTTGGCCTCTTTTTCGTAAACCCAACCCAGCCATAAACACGGGTGCCGCGGGCCAACCCATCGGGCCGGGCCCATTTTACCGGCTCTAGTCATATTTGTTTTTTTGACAAATGTTTGATTGATGAAAAGTTGCACACTGATTGAAAAGCTAACTCAATCATTTTTCAATAATATATTATCCATTTCATATAAATAAAGTATAGTAAGAATTATGAATCTATAAAGTTACCAATCTCAATTCTCCATCCTTTCACTGATTAAATAAGGCAAGAAAATACAATTATTGGTATATTCTTTAATCAAATGGCCCATTTTTTAATTTTACTATTTTAATAATATTTATTACATTTCAAAATTTATTATTATACAATAAAATATGATTAATTCCAAAAATTTATACTTATATCATAATTCTGAAATAGTCAACTCAAATAATTATTTCTTTACTACAAATATATATATATATATATAGGATATAAATATTAAGAAATAATTTATACATATGATATAAGAAATTAAAAATTGAATAGAAAATAATTAGAACTCAAATTAGAAAGAAAATAAAAATAAAAATTGAAAATGAAACACGGGCTGAGAAATACCAAAAATGGGCTAGAGAATATCAAAATAATGTTGTAATATGATCTTTGTCTCTTTGATATATATACAATATTTAGGACATGCAAAAATATCACTGCAAGTCTGCAAGTTAACTCTAAACTATCTTGAATTACTTTTTTTTTTATTTCTTTCAAATAACAAAATGTTTTTTTCAGGCATTAAAAAAATGCTTTTAAAGATAGATAAATTCGAACAAAAGGTCTTGAATTTTAGACATTAACTATTCTACTATTAAACCAATAGTGATATAATTCTTTAATACTATGATTTAGCATGATCAGTAAAAATATTGCAAGCAATTCAATCTTTAATTTGTGATAAGACAGAAAGCATCGTGTGGAGCTTTGACTGCCACTAGCCACTCCCACGCAAGACAAAATTGGCCAAAATATTTAAAATCGAACCATCAATCATGATGCATGAAGCATAAGTTGTAAACATTCATATTTTTTAATATAAACCAAAGTTTAATATTTATTTTAATACCTTCAATCACCTAGGAAGCAACAGTGCAAATCAAATCCCCTATTGCATTTTATAACATCTCATATTACATTAATTTCAAATAACCTATTGCATTGTACATGTAATAGGTTATTACATCTGAAACAGAGGATCTCATTCGTACACCGTGAGCGGTGTTTTGTTTCGTGCAAGCTATGCAACTCAAATTAAAATCTCTTCCTTACTTAGGAAGCGTTTGTCTGAGCTTATAATTAAGCTCCTTAGCACAACGATTTGATAAAATGTTTGACAAATTAAACAAGCTTCTAAACAGCTTATAAACTGTGAAATAAGCTCTAACAGCTTATAAGCTCCTAATAAATTTGTTCAATAATCAATTTTATCTCTCTCTCCTAGGGATGAGTTATACTGAGATCCATAATAATAGAGAGAACGTGAATATTTGCAGTGAAATCACACTGAAACGTATCTCCACTAAGAAAAATGAAATTTTCGCCCCTCATGGGATTCAAACACGGATAATGCATTCACCATAAACCATCACGGTTCTCACGTTCTCATTATATGAATGGTTCTTGTTTGAACATTTCCCCTAACTTATAAGCCTATATTCCCTTTGTCTCAATATTGTTGTCCTCTTTCTTTCAATCACAGAATTTTAGGAGAGTTAAAAAATAGTGTAAAGGACTATAAAGTAGTGATATGAATACATTAATTTATTTAAAAATTTATGAGTAATAAAGATGTTCCTAAAAGGTTCTATACGACAACCCGAAAATGAAAGGAGGACAACAATTTTGGTAAGGAGAAAGTACCAATTAATTATCAGAATACTATGACAACTTATAAACTCTTAAAACATCTCAATTATAAAGTATTAAGAGTTTATAAGCTAATTAGCTAGACACCCTATTAGGTTCACTTTTTTAGGACCACTACTAACAATAATGTACACAAACTTTATTTTTCTCTCTCATAACTAAAACAAAATATTAAAAAAAAAAAAAAGGCTTGATTATTCAAATTGAGAGGGTGATGTAAGAAGAAGATGATGATGATGGTGATCGTGATTGGGTGGAGAAGGGCTGTGGAGCTGCATATGCGTGAGCATCTGGCGGAGCTCCTCCGCCTCCTCCTTCGCCGCCGCATTCTCCCGCCGGAGCCTCTCGTGGCTCTCGATGGCGGAGTTCAGTTTCTCCACGAGCTGCTGGTTCTCGCTGCGGAGGCACACCACCTGGGCCCACAGCTCGTCGAGGTGGCGCTGCTTCCGCATCCTCGACCGCCTAGCCGACTCCCGGTTCGACAGCATCCGCCGCTGCCGCCGCTCGTGCATCACGCTCGCCGCCTCCGCCTCGTCCGAGGTGGCCGAGTTGCTGCTCGGGCACCCCCACGCCGCCGGGTAGAGCGGGCTCGGGAACTGATGGTTCCCGCTCCCGACGTTGTTGTGGTTGTTGTTGTTGATGAAGGTGTGGGGGATTAAGTGGGGGATGGTTGATTGGAGGAGGTAGTGAAGCTCATTCATTTGGTTTGGTTGCATTGTTTGCATTTGGTGGTGTGTGGTGTTAAATGATGGTGTTGGTTCAAGTTTTGAGGGGGAGATATGTGTGTTGGGGAGGAGTTGGTGGTGGTTGGGAATGGGGAAGGGGTATTTATAGGTTGGAGGGAAAAAGGGTTGTGTGGGGCCGGGTTTTTGTTTGTGCGGTTATCGTTCTGAAATAGGGTTATTCTTGAATTATAGCTCGAACGTTGGTATATACTTTTATTAGTGACATTTTAGGCTGAAATTTATAAGTGTTAGAAATATATAGGATAGCCCCAATCGAGCGAGCAAGCTCGCGGGTATAACCCGAATTCTCATTCTGTCGGTGCCTTTTTAGCCCGAAATTTTACAATTTATCTTCGTTGCTCACTTTATATATAGCCCGAGTAAAAAAGAATTGGTTAGCCAAAGCTCGCGGGCGTTGTAGTCTGGCGATACAATTCAGCTATAATTTGTCGCATATTTGACTCGAGCTATGAAGCGAACATCTGAGATAAGTAGGGATGAATCCAAGGTCGGGCATGTCTCGACAATCGTCAGGGCAAATTCTTTTTCTATTGCTATAATATTTACGTTGTATTTTTCTAATTTTTCATGTAAATTAAACTGTAATTTCATCGTCTAAACTTGTTTCCAAATACAAAAATATAATTTCGTATGTCCATTTGTTGAATTACAGCTCCGCTCCTCAAGATAAGTACATGGAAGCTATATATTTTTATATTTGCAATTTTAGATTAAATGTCACTACGAAATCAAAGTTCGGACTATAATTTAAGGATAATTCTTTTAAAATAATAGGAGAGGACCTCAATAATGAGACCACACCACTATGATCATAAAACTTGTGTACTTGCTCGTATAGTGTAGAAACACTATATATGGTATGATATGAAATTTCTATGTGTGCAATAATTTCATATATACATGCTACATGATCCATCAATTCCATTATAGTTGAGCCGTGCATAATCTTTCTTGAATAAACTCATTGTGGAAAATTGATGCTTTATGCTCACATCACTGCGGAAAAAGTGAAGATTATTACAAGTGGTGGGATGCAAATAATACAATTGGTCCATCAAAAACATATATTAAA
Source organism: Salvia sclarea (assembly GCA_036873715.1). Lineage (NCBI taxonomy): Eukaryota > Viridiplantae > Streptophyta > Magnoliopsida > Lamiales > Lamiaceae > Salvia > Salvia sclarea. Next base: position 6,610 of record JAYJMF010357466.1, on the reverse strand, counting down.
TTAAATGTGGGAAAAACAAAACTCGTTATTATTTGTCACACAAAGTAATGTTTGGAGACGTGAAGGAAGGAGGAGTTTTGTGATTGAAAAATCCTTTTCCTAAAAGTCGAACAACTGTTCAAAAGCAATTGGCAACTCAAAAAAAAAAAATCGTCTTTTAATTTCATTTCAACGATCAAGTACGTGTCGTAAAATCAATGAATTGGTGCAGTACATGTACGTATTGGACTGGATGCCCGACTGAAAGCCCCCCTAATCAGGGGGGTCGTTGATTTCGCACCTGATTGTAACATCGTTGGACAAAACTCGAGTGATTGAAAAATCCTTTTCCTAAAAGTCGATCAACTATTAAAAGTAATTGGCATGCATTAACTCAAAATAAATAAATTATCTTTTAATTTCATTTCAACGGTTACGTACGTATCGTAAAATCAATGAATTGGTGCAGTACATGTACGTATTGGACTGAATGTCCGACTGAAAACCCCCTAATTGGGGGGGATTGTCGATTTCGCAACTGATTGAACAACATCGTTGGACAAAACCCGAGTCGTATTTCCCTAATTAATTAAATTCATGTCTCCACCAATCCAAGTTGGTGAAGAAATTTATGAATTTTGAGTTGGTGAAATCTAGGCCGTTGATGAAGTGGGAAGGAGCCAAATAGAAAAAGATGATCCCCACAATCACAAATCTCATCTCCCTTTGTTGAAAGCTTTTTGACCAAACTGACGATATCTAGTTTTCGTGTATGGACCTTGCCTATATAGACTTTATTAGGATGCTTTAATTTCCATCTACTTTTTTTATATTTTTAGTCCATAATCAAGGGATTATCAAATGTGTCCTCTCCATTCGTGCAAGTTTTAATATAATAATGCTTAAGGGGGAAACTATATTTAATAAATGAATAAATCTACGTGGTCATAATGTGGATGTCCATAAATTGCTTCAATAGAGAAAAAAATTATTCATTTAAATCTTTTGGATCAAAATAAAATGGACTGATTGTTTTTATCATAAATATAGATTAATTATTAATAATAACTAATAGTTTTAATTTTTATTTAATTTTATAAATTCAAGAATATGATTTTAATCTAACTAACATTTGTCATAAATATAGATTAATTATTAACAATAACTAATAGTTTTAATTTTTATTTAATTTTATAAATTCAAGAATATGATTTTAATCTAACTAACATTTTAGCTTCCATTTAAATATGCAAATTCAAGAATATGATTTTTAATTTGAAATTCAAGCTATGAAATAACAATTATTGAGTACAAATTTAATTTAAAGTTTCAAATAAATTAATTTTATTTGATATTTGACACTTAAAAATACTACATATATCTTTGTGCAGATGGCCATAATATGATTGTTTAGCATCACTCTTAATAAATATCCAGCTTTGGAACTTTTTAACAAATGTATTCTACTTGTGAGAAATTACTAGCTATTTAGGGATGTTAATCGGATCAACTATTTGAGTTGTCGGGTTATTCGATTCGAACCATTTAAATTGACATTTTTTGCTGGGTAAGAAATTCTCAAGCATAGCCTTATACTCTCGAGTTTCAGGGCTAGTCTATAGGGAGATTCGGGCTAGAACGCTTTAGGAAAAAAAAATTATATTTATATATAATTTTTTGATAATCATATATATTTGTAACAAACATTTTGTAATAAGCATTGGATCATAAAAAAATAAAGAATTGAAATGATGGGTATATCTTTTCAATATCAAATCAAAATACATTCCACGAGTATCTGAAAGAAAAAGAAGAAAAAACTTATTATACCAAAACTAAATAGCAATGAAAATTTTATTTTAATTGGGTCAACCCACTTAGATTTTTGGGTTAGCCCATTTGGGTTCAGAATATATTTGGGTCAATCCTATCAGGTTGTCCTACAATTTAGTATTCATTTTCGGGTTATAATTTTTCGGGCTAGAAATTTTCAACCCTAACTCTATGGGACTATGAACACGTACTATACTAGTAACTTAGTACTCTCTCCGACCGCCATCCATTTGTCGCATTTTCCTTTTTCGCTCATCCACTCATTTGTCACTTTACATTTATAGTAACCTTTTTAATCCATTTTCTCAACTCTCAATACACTTTTTCAACGTCCAATAACAATATACCAACTAAAGTCAGCAAAATTATTAAAATTCGTGCTAAATAAAAAGTGGCAAATGAATCATGGACCGAGGGAGTAGTAATTTAGGGTTGAAGTATAATTTATGAGTTTTGAAAAAGTTGAGTGAGAGAACTAATTAATTAGGTTGGTTGTTGCCAGCCAAATTCGATCTTGCTCTCTCCTTCCTAACATCCCATAACACAAGTTGGTTTAAGTTGTTATTGTTATTTTTAAGAACTCCACTACAATTGATTAGTCTTTTGTTAGTACTTTAAAGAAATGTTTTTTAGTTACAAATATGCAAAAAAGTTGTCATTAAATAATACTAGATTAGAACGTAAAGATTTCCTTTTCTGTCACCCCAAAAGAGAAAAAGATGGAGTCGATTTCTGTTGATTGCTACTTTAACGTTTAATGTTGTATTATTAATTTTCATCGATCTTTCATTTAAATTTTGCAAGATATTAGCGTATTTACCAAATATTCATGATTTGATATATGGTTGTCCTTTTTAATGATTTTGTACCTATTATTACCCTCTCTATGGCACAAACCTTTGTCGGCAAATCTTATCTACCCTTCAAAACAATCCACTCGTATCTCATAATTGTTTGTGATTAATTATGTATGAGAATCTTGTAAATTGCTAGGCTTTAAAAAGTCAAGAAAAATGTGGTTTTATTAAATATTTGTTAAGTTGCTAATGTGATGAATAAAATTAATGGAGTATACTATAGTATTGGATGGTTCATGCCTCATGGATTATAAATAATATAATGTGTGGACTGATTGATTGAATTTATCTTATTTAACTTGCAATGGAATTTCAAAATTTCGTGTTGGACTGAATAATTAATTAGTGGATAAAGGGTCCAATGCACATTTAATATTTACTCCAATATATAATTAAGCTCTTATTGTATTTTATAGATACAAATTAATAAATTCTTAATTTTTGTAATTAATTATTAAACATGCCCCTTTCCTATTATTATCACTCTAAATTTGTTTTACCACTATATAAATTAGTTTTATTTTGATTTTGAAGCATTAATTATAAGAATCAACAGTTTTTTTCCATCAATTTACTTATACGTACTCATACTTTTATCCAATAATCCATACTTTTCTCATAATTTTACCTCTCCAGTATTTTCTTTCTTACGTGTTTGCTTTCATTTGTAGCTATGGATCCAATTTAATATAAATTTAAAATATAAAACCATTTTTTTGTAAGTGTTTACCGTACCTTTAAGATATAATGATATTTATAGATAATAAATAGTTATAAATAAAGTAAAATAGTGATAATATATTTTTTTTAAAGAGGATTTCACCCCTATGGTGGCTTGATGAACCCCCGGCCTACCGATTAGAGGGAAAGCATTTTACGGATGAGCTGCATTTAATAATATGTTAAATTAGGTTGATGTCACTGATGAAAGTAAAAAAATTTATTGGTTTCGAGTTTGTAAAAATGAGAGAAATGAATATTTTATGAGAAATTGGGTTCGATTGAATTGTATGAGAAATCACCGATGCCGAAACTAGTCATTTTCTCTCAATAACATATGCAGGAAACCCTAATTCCTCTGTTTGTTTGAGATTCTTGTTTGGCTAATAATTGGGTCCAAAAAAGGAAACTAAATATGCAATGATTATTAATGTTTTTCTTTTCAACAAAATAAACACAATTTATACACAAGATAACGAATAAACTTGTGTGTGTGTGTTGAGACCTAGCATATGGGGTTAATGTTCGAAGTCAAACGTCTCATATTTGAGTCTTTTATGCGGCCTTTAAATTTCTGCATCAAATTTAATTATAAAAAGAAAATCACAAATAAACTTATGTTACCTTGTGTAATGTGATAATTTCAAATCCCGCCACTATATTTTTAGAGTGATGCTAAACAACCACATTATGGCCACCCACACAAAGGTAAAATTAGTACTTTAAAGTGTTAAATTTAAAATAAAATCAATTTATTTTAAACTTTAAATTAAATTTACACTCAATAATATATTGTTATTTCTTAGCTTGAGTGTCAATTTAAAAATCATATTCTTGAATTTGCATAGTTAAATGGAAGCTAGAACGCTAGTTAGATTAAAGTCATATTCTTAACTTTATAAAGTTAAATAAAAACTAAAACTATTAGTTATTATTAATAATTAACCTATATTTATGGTAAAACAATCAATCTATTTTCATTTCGATAAAAAAAATTTAAATGGATCATTATTTTTCTCTATTGTAGCAATTCATGGCCACCCACATTATGACTACATAGATTTATTCATATTTTTATAGTCTTGAGTCTGGTTTTTCAAATGAACGTGGTTTTCCCCTCCGGTGTGGTTTGCACGCGTGCCGGCACGTGCACGACTACGGGGACGACATTTATCAAGATAGTTGTTGCGGATTCTCACATACCAGATAATAAATAAATAAATAAATAAATATATGATCAAATTTCAAACAAATGACGACATTTACGAAGATAGTTGTTGCAGATTCTCACAATATAAAAATTAAATAAATATATGACTTTACCAAAATAGTTGTTGCAGATTCTTACAATATAAAAAATATAAATATATGACCATATCTCGAATAAGGGACGATATTTACCAAGATAGTTATTGTGGATTCTCAAATCTCGAATAAAGGACAACATTACCAAGATATTTTCAACGAATTCTCACAGTATCATAAGTAAATAAATATATGACCAAATCTCGAATAATGGACGACAATACCAAGATATTTTCACTGGATTCTCACAGTATAATAGGTAAATAAATATATGACCAAATCTCGAATAAGGGACGCCATTTACCAAAATAGTTGTTGCGGATTCTCACAGACCAGATAAAAATTAAATAAATATATGACCAAATCTCGAATAAGGGATGATATTAATTTTGCAAGATAATTATTGTGAACTCTCACCGTATGTATAAAACTCAAATAAATATATGACCAAATCTCGAACAATGAAAGATTTAGTCGTCGTCGTCGTGCTCATCGTCCTCGTTGGACTCCAATGAGCCTCGACACTCCCCTAAACTAACGGTTAGGGTATAGCAGCAAAGGGAGCTCGATTTAACGTCTACACTGCGCTTTTTAGTAGAATCAAACAAACAAATATATATATATATTTTTTAAGAACAAACAAACAAATAGTATTATTGAAAAAGCAAGAAAAGATATTAAGGTTGGCTGCTAAATGTAAAAGTGCAGGCGCACATTAGCCTGAGCGCGTGTGCGCGTGCTAACTTTCACCATCGGCTACATGTCACATTTACAACAAAAACCACACGTGCAACTCTCCTTGCTCCATATGAGTATATCGTATCTTGTATAGTTATATAAATAAATTTGATTCAAGAAAAATGAATTGTATTTGTTATAAAATCTAATAATTTGTAGTGAATGTACATCTAATTATAGTTTTTAGTAAAATTAATGATTTCTAATTTTATATTCTTCTTTTTATTTTTTTAAAATTATTTGGCAAATATCAAATTAAATCCTAAACCTACGTGCTTTGTACCAAAAATATCCTGAATTTTCAATAATATCAATAAGTTTAGGTATTCAAAATATCCTGAACTTTCAATAATATCCTGAACTTTCAATAATATCAATAAGTTTAGGTATAACTCCTTTTAATTATGTTCAATTGGCTTACTTGATATTGTTTCTCGCTCTACTAATGTATGAAGTGAATCTCAATCATAAGTTTAGGTATTCAAAAGGCATTATGTTACGGTTTAAAAAATATAATAATTGATGAAAGCATTATTTTATACATAATAAAGCATAATTATAAAAAAAAATATCTAATACATACAAAAGCATTATCAAATTTGGAGAATCAATTTTGATCGTCCATCAATCAAGATCAACGGATCAAATTAGATCATAATTAAAAATTTCAGGAAACACAACTTTTTCACTAGGTTCAAATCTCATGAGCTGTGAAAAATATATCTTTTTTGTGTGTCTTTTGATTCAGAAAATTTCCCGACAAATTTATCGACTTTTACGGTGTATTTATTATTTTTCTGATTCTCATCTTATCAAGATAAAAATGGTTTTTACTTTAGCCTATATACTATAATATTTAATTTCAATGCAAAGTGTTTCAAGTTATAATTGATAGTATACTTCTCAATTAGCATGTGAGTCTTTATTCTATATTACATCTTATATTAATGTTAATACATGTAAAAACTATCGTATATTACACATGGGACGTCAAAATGACACATGCAGTGGCGGATCCAGTGCAGTGACAAGGGGTTACAGTTGTACCCCCAAAAAAATCTATATATATATACTAGTAAGTAGCCCGTCGAAATTCGACGGGAAATCAATTTACGTGACATTAAAAATATATATATTAAAATAATAATAATAATATTAATAATAAATTAATTAATTAT
>JAYJMF010357455.1:0-10407 GCA_036873715.1 Salvia sclarea | reverse complement strand
CATCGGTTTGTAAGACCTCAGTTTCAAAGAAAAGAGGTGACGTCCAGACAATTTCAATCTCAGAAATCTTCTCAACATGTCTGGAAAAGTCTGTAACGCCCCGCTTTTTACTTATGCGAAATGGCTTTAAATTGATTCTTTTTTTGTGCTCAATAATTTTATTTTGGAAATTATCATAATTGAAAATGTGGATATTGTCATGCTCGATTCTTCTTATTGGACTTGAGGGAGTCCATTGTTGCGCCCTAGTTAGATACTAACTATTAAATATTAGTTTTTATAATTATTTGTGTTTTGGGCCTAGCTATTATAAAATAAAATAAATAGTTGGAATTATGTTATTTATTATTATTATTATTATTATTTATTTTTTATTTTTTTGGCCTTTACATAAAACTTGGGAAAATAGATTTGTAATCCAACGAATTAATATTTTCTTTGTAGAGTTGAGTTTAACTACTTATTTAAAAGTTAGTCATGATTTAACTAACCTTTTTATTTGGGGGGTTTGAGATGATTAAGATAATTATCATGATGTTCTTAATTCTCCTCCCTTTCGGGAAAAATAAGTAATATTATTATTCATCTTCTTATTCTTCTTATTGTTATTAAATTAATTTGAGATAAATTTTGAAATGAACAGAGGTTGTTTTGTATTAGGATTCTTATAGGGTTATAACAGCATAATCGATTTTTACGTACATAAACTACCTTCACGTTTCACGTATCTGCATCTTCTCAAAAAAAAAAACTCATTTAAAATATTTCAAACCTTTTGCTCTTGTCCTCTCCAAGTGTTGCCTACAATCTTAGGCCTGCCGTTAACTGCGAGTTTAGTTCAAAGGTTATATTTTCAGTAAGCCTTATTCTTTTTCCTTTCTGCAACTTTCTTCATTTTCTTACAAAATACTTGACCCCTTTTTAAGTGCATATAAAGTTCGTAAATAGGATAAAATTTACAAGAAGTAATTAGAGGATTTTGATTTACTATTTCCTTATGTTTTCTCTTTAATCAAGTCTAGGGAAATTGAATTTGTTTAAATCAAAATTAATATGCTGCAAACCAATTTCATTTACGAGGAAGACACTGTTTTGTCTCCATTTGAATCATTCATCAACTGTTACGATTTAAAAAAAAAAAAGATTAGTTTTCTTAAATGATCTTCTCGTGCCGGTCTTGTTTTGCACCTACAATAATATTTTGAAAATAAATAGCATGTTCAATAAATGATTGGAATTTCCAATAATTATGTATTCTTCGTTTCTTTAAGCTAACTAAACTTCTCCAGTAGAATTCATGAAAAGAGTTTTCTTACTTTTGAGTTTTGGAACTAATTTTTCATATGCATTTAGAGGTTATGGGGCATGGCTTTTATTTTGTGTTTAAAAATGTCGTGGACCACACTTTTCATAACTGAAGTTTTGTTTTAAAATTTAGAACTTATGATTTAGTCGAATTAGTCGAGTTATTTACATCATGTTATTCATAAAACATTTTCATTAATTAAATTTTGTTAGTCAAGGGGATCAGTTTTATTCTTCTCACAAATATACACTTATACTAGTTTGAGTTTGAGTTCTTGTTGAGTACGAAACTTACTTTTAGCATTAAAAAGTTTCATGACCTTTCGTTGAGTTTGCCAAATCCCAATCTTTTATTAAATTAAGCTATGCTTCTTTTAATTGCAATACATGATAAGCGTAAAAGTATCTTGAGTTTTGTTTAAAATAATATATATTTATAATTACAATGGTCTCATCCTCCACGTATTTTTTTATGTTAATGATTTATAAAATTATTGGTATTTACGTAACTAGGTGCGGCACAACTAGGACCCTCGTTCCAATCTTGAGTTTGGTGTTGATTTGTTGAGTTCGACTTTGAGGTGGGTGAAACTTCTTTCAACTTGCAAATGTGTTTCGTATTTATAATGTCGCGCGAATAAAAGTATTTTGGTATGTGGAATGGTTTGTGAAATGCTTTTATGTCCAACGTGTATTGTCGTGGTTTGATGGTGGTGATATTATTATATGATCATTTTGCATGCGGGGAGTATGCAAGTTTGGTCCTGTGCACAGTTGACAAAACGTTGTCTACGTTAACCCGGGCGGGGAGCCTTTGGGTTGTAGACGTGTGATCATGATCCATGCCGGGGAGGTAGGATCTTGGGCCGGGGAGGCAGTGTTTCGGTAAGCCGGGGAGGCTCGAAACTATTATTTATCACTTTCCTGCGATGTATACACGTTGTGGCAAAATTATATTCCTCGATTCCCACCACTGAGTACGTTTTTGTGCTCACCCCCTTTTTCCTAAAATGTTTTCAGGTTAGTGAGCTTGGAGCGGCGTGGCGGAGTGGGTGTGCCGGGTTTCGGTGTGCGTTTACCTGTTTGGGTTATATAATTCTTGTTGTTATCTTTTCCAAAATTAACGTTCTAAAGTAGTGTATTGGTGTTCAAGTCTTTGGCTTCACGCGTGAACTTATTTACTTTGCAAATTCATTGTCGTAGATTTATACCTAAGTGGTGACTTCAAGTTTTGTCATAATTGGAATCTTTTAGGCTCAACTTTATTTTGGAAATATTTAGTCAAGGATGGTTTTTGAGGGTTAGTTTATTTATATGTTTCTGAGATCTGCGTCATGATTCTCAATGGCCTTTTGGCAAGACTGATTTGTTTAATTAAGTTCATTTCCCTCAAACGTTATTTCTTATATCCTTTTGGTGTTAAAATCATTTTAAAATACCATGTAGCTTTTTATTTCATAATTGTTCTAAATCAATTCCTTTAAACAAACCTTTTTATCACTAAAACTTATTAAATGACTCTTGTCTCTATTTTTCTTTGAACCTTAAAATCTTAAGTATCGATTTCCTTTGTATAGGTTTTGCGATGGTTTAAACTTGATTAATGTTTTCGTTTAAATTTTGTTGCGAAACTTTAGTACTAAATTTAATAAGTGATTTTGCAACTTACATTTCACTTAACCAATTATTTGAGTTTTATTATGACCAAAATATTTTTGGTAAATTTTATTCAAAATAATTAATTGAGTTAATTCTCATTCATTCTTTTATTCATCCATTTATTCCTTTATTTAAAAAAAAAATCCGTTTATTCGTTTGCTTCCGCTTGAGTGAAAATTGTATCTTTTGAAATATAGAAATAGGGTGTTACATGTCGTGTTCAGGTACAGCGAATTCGAGGTCGAAGTAGGGGCCGGGGGGGCCTTTTGCAGGAATAAGGACTTGACACAAAGGTGATGACTTTGGTAGTAGTCTTTGCGGCGGCGGTGGCTCCGGTGAGCAGTAAATGGAAAACGTCCATGGTTGGTAGAACCAGAGATAGAGAGAGAGGGTTGGGGGGGGAGAGGAGGGGACGGGGGCAAATTAGAAAAAAATGTAAAATATTACCTAAGACTAAAAAAAATGGGACCTCCTACGGCCGATGAATTGTCATGAAATATCCTTCTTTTTGAGTCGGGCCTTTTTTTCAGCCGGGCCGATATGCTTAGAAAATGAGCTACCAAACAACTATATTTGTCAATATTATTTTTCTTATCCTAGGATATCTTCCATACCAAGAATAAGATGATGAAGACTTTGTTTGTTGTAATATTTGTATTTGTTGTGGGAATATTAATCAAGGCTGCTAAGACTGATACTGCTGATGATGATGATTCACAGTCACAATGGGTGGTGGAGAGCTTGCCAGGTTACAACGGAACTCTGCCTTTCACTCTCGAAACAGGGTTGGTCTATCCATTTCCATCTCCATCTCTCACTCATAACTTGTTCTTTTTTGTTTCTCTGTTTTTTTTTTTGGTTTGTGGAATTGATGTTACATTGTGAATTAGATATATTGGGGTGGGAGATGATGATGAAGTCCAGCTCTTTTACTACTTCATTCAATCTGAGAATGATCCAAGTAGAGATCCTCTGCTGCTATGGCTCAACGGCGGCCCCGGTTGCTCTGCCTTTTCCGGCCTCGTCTATGAAATTGGTCACTTCTTCAACTCTCTCCGTCTGTCACACACACACACACACACATGCCTTTTGTCGTTTTGTGTGCTGGAACCTTGTCTATCTACACTTCTACAGAATTACTAGTAGTATTACTTTTGACTTTTAGGTGGCCTATATTAGCAACAAACTAAGATTTGTTGGGTCATTGCTATTTCAACTCCTTTTGTTTTAAACATTTGTAGGCCCACTCGCATTTGACATAGACAATTTTGATGGAACCTTACCTTCTTTCATATTGAACCCATATTCCTTTACTAAGGTTCAAACATTACTCTACTTAATTTATGAATTACTCCCCCCACCTCATTCTTCTTGTCTCGTTTTTCTTATTGAGCCGTTTCATTTTTCTTATCTCATTTCATTTTTTGGCAAAAATTTACTCATAAAAAGCATGTGGGGTCCCATATAGGCCTCACCATCTCATACTCATCAACTTTGTTTTATTAATCCGGGTGCCGAAAAGAAATAAGACAAGAAGAATGAGGCGGAGGGAGTAATGTTTTTGTAATTACATTTGATGATTCACATGATTATGATTGAATGTCAGGTTGCGAATATTATATTCCTAGATTACCCTGTTGGAACTGGATTCTCCTATTCCGAAACATCAGAGGGCTACCCCTCCTCCGACACTAAATCAGCACAACATAATTACGAATTTCTACGTAAAGTAAGCTTAATTAGAATGCTTAATTATGTATTATCATCAACCTTTTCTGCTGCTTTCAATATCATTGTTTGGAAAAATAAGTGCAGTGGTTGTTATCTCATCCCGACTTTATCAAGAATCGTCTCTTTGTTTCTGGCGACTCTTATGGAGGAAAGATTGTTCCCATGGTTGCTCTAGAAATAGCGAAAGGTATTCAATTCATTTCACAAACCCTTTCCTAGCTTGTTTCATCCTCTCCTCATCAGATTTGAGTTCAAACTGCAGGCAATGAAGCTGGACTCCAACCCATAATGTCGCTCAAAGTAATCATTTAATTTTCTCCATGTTTTATTTCTAATCATTGAGTGCTATGGATAAGAGATAATCTTCTTGGGAAATGGGATATATCAGGGCTACATTATTGGCAATCCATTGACGTATGAAGACGAGGATTTGAATCAAAGGATACCTTATGCTCACAGAATGGCACTCATATCCGACAAACAATTTGAGGTATAGTATCGTCATTTATTTATTTGTGATAGAGATAAATAATGAATGTAGGAGCAATATTCAAAGTAGATACTTATTATTTTGTTTAGGAGAATGAGATATAATAAAGTCACATTCTCATAGATACTTTCCATATACTGCAATATTATATCACTATCATCTTTCATTTGATTTTGTCCTTGTTACTATAATGATTTTAGCAAGCAAGAATCAGCTGCCATGGAGAGTATGTGAATCCAGATCCAAATAATCTCCAATGCTTATTTGCTCTTGAAATTATCAATCAGGTAAATCACTAATAAAACACTCATCTTAATCACTATATACATTTTCCTTGCAATATGTTTTACACTAGGATGATGGCTTTGCCTTTTATTTAAGTGCAGAGAATCAAGCTTATTTACAGGGCTCACATTCTGGAGCCCATATGCAAATTCCTATCACCAAAACCAAGTAATTCTAGAAGGTTCCAAGCATCACTAGTAGATGATCCTGTCGATTTCCTCTCCCTCTCCAACCTCAAATGCCGTGTAACCCTTCCTTCCTTCCTCTCTGCCTATTACATTTTTGTTCCATGTCATAATCGACATAAAGAGCTGAATATAGAGTTTTCATGTTTTGCAGAATCAGAATTATGCGACCTCCTATGTATGGGCCAACGACGAAACTGTGAGAGAAGCCCTGCACATCAGAAAGGTACATTGCATAACTTTGGAATTTAACCATATAACATGATTGAGATACTGATATTGTGCTTCAAAATCAATCAGGGAACGGTACCTGATTGGAAGAGATGCAACAAGACATTGACCTTGAGCTACGAAGTTGACATAGAAAGTGCTATCGAATATCATCAAAGCCTGAGTGATAGAGGCTTTCAGGCCTTGGTTTATAGGTACAGTTCACGCTGTCTGAAAAATCATGTATATGTCTTGATAGTGTTTGTGAATTGCTATACTCCTCTTTGTTACAGTGGTGATCACGACATGGAAATACCTTACATGGCCACGTTGAAATGGATACGCAATCTGAATGTGAGCTTGGAAGATGAATGGAGGGCGTGGAACGTTGATGGTCAAGTTGCAGGGTATCTAATGTTTTCTGATGATATATAATTAGGAATCATCAAGTAAAATCTCATTGCTCAAACATGATTTTATTGTTTGCAGATACACAGAGTTATACAAGAACAACCAGGCTTACCTCATGTTTGCTACAGTCAAGGCAAGAAAAGTGATGCAGTTTCCATATTCAAATTAAAATGAAGAGAAATAATAACAATATTTTGGTGGCATGCATATTTGCAGGGTGCAGGGCATACAGCGCCAGAGTACAAGCCTAAAGAATGTTTGGAAATGATAAAAAGATGGTTATCTCTCTACCCACTGTAACATCATTTCTCATCTGTATTTTTCTCTAATCATTTTCAACTCTTGCATGGATGCATTAAGCCACTTCAATTGTATTTCTATTTCTATATGTTACTAAGTTATTGTAATTGTTTTGGAGGAATGCTCTCTAAAGGGCCGGCCCTTGCTTTAGAGCAAGGTGGGCCTTTGCCTAAGGCTTCCAAAAATTTTAAAATATTTTATTATATTTATTAAAAATAAAAAATAAAAAGTTTACATGTATTATTATCCTGATGTTTGGATGCAGGCAACGACTATCTTGGTGTTTGGATTTTTCTTTCCTAATGTTTCTATTGTGTACATAATATTGTTGACTATATCATTTACCTGTTTAGTGTAACTTCAGAAAAAATAAAATTTTCAAAATTAGAATTAATGAAATCATATACTCCCTCCATCCCACTTAAATATGTTTCTTTTGATCCGGTGCGGGTTTTAAGAAAGTGTTGTTGACTTTAGCTGTAGTGGAACTTGGGTCCCACAAAAAGGTATTGTTAAGTGTAAAAATAGTGTTAGTGAAAAATAGGTCCCACAATAAATTATTGGTAAGTGTAAAAGTAGTATAAATAAATATTAAACTAATGAGTGATAAAGTAAAAGTAAGGTGGACATTTCCAAAAAAGAAAAGGTGTATACTTATGTGGGACGGACCAAAACGGCAAAACAAACATACTTAAGTGGGACGGAGGGAGTATGAGTTATACTGTCTCTAGAAAGGTTAAATATATGCTTGATGATGTTATTGATGATTTTGCTTCTCAAAATACTGTATATTACCTCAAAAAAATGTTAGAAGATTTATTTTTTTCAATAATTATTTGATCTTTATTTTCTTGTTAATTGCATTTTATAATCTATATTAAAATTATACAATCGGTCACGAAACATGGAAAACACAATATGTTATATCTTGCTAGAAACATGGTTCGAAAAATTCATTTCTATAAGGGGCTTATTAATTTCTTTTCGCCTAGGGCCCTCGAAATATCAGGGTCATGCCCTGGCTCTCTACACAACACCAGTTGACATATAAGATTAATTTCATATCGCGGCATAATATTAGGATCTATTTACACATCAAGAATTTATCTGAATTGCCTAATGACTTTCATTCACTTTAGTCCAGCTGCTACCAGCGCCTTGAACAACCACAACTGCCCCCCTTTTCTTTTCAGTTTACTTTTCAGTTTATGTAAGTTCTTTGTTAATTTCTTAAGTAATGTACAGGGCTAACTAAGCATGTATTTATTCTATGGTAATTTTCTAGGATCATCTAAACCTTAAGACATTTTGTCAATGGATGTAATGTTTTAGACAAAGGATGATCATGGCTTTGCCTTAGATTTAAGTGAGAAAATGATTACGAATATGACATAGAAAGTGTTGCCGAATATCAACAAAGTCTTGAGCTAAATAATCAAAACCTAAACTTTCACTAAACTTCACAAAAAATAAGGAAGAACGGGACCTATTAAAACAATTAACATCAACATCCTAGATAAAATTGAGACTTTGATTGGTGGGGTGCGCAAGGCCCATGCAAATATGCAACGCAAGAGCAACGCTTGAAGGCCCAAGCAGCAAGCTACCTTGGTGGGCCCTCACCCTCAATAAATAAATTTAATATCGTGTGGGCCAATGGCCCACATATCAGATATTAAACTGATAAGAACAGATACTACACTTGATCTTAGCCAAAAGGCCGAGAAAGGTATGAGCTTTAACAATCACGGCCCGGCCCATTTTATACTTACTTTCCCAACCTAACCTTCTTCTCATAATCGATGTGGGTTAGGTAGTGCCACAATACTAATTTACATTCACCTTTCTTTATTACACATACTTTTGACTTTAACCATTAAAGATGGAACAAACCAGTTGTTTTTACACATCTCCCTTGTTTTAAAATGAATGAAATGGTGAGCAGCAGCCCACACTTATCACATCTTTGAAACTTTAACTCTAGTCTAGGAGACATGAATTCTTTGTTGCAATATTTAGTTATTGTATTTGTTGTAGGAATTACGATCTAGTGTGGTGCAGTTGTTTTTTTGAAATTAATTAATGTTCTATCCTCTTCAAACTAATCGATCGTGGAAATCCTGCCCGGTTCTCTCCCCTTCAAACACGAAACCGGGTCGGTCCATTTCTTGAATTACAACCTCTCTCTGCTTTTGTTTTTTGAAATTAATTAATGTTAGTATATTGTAAAATCAGATATATTGGGGTGGGAGAGAATGAATCCAATCAGAAAGTGAGCCAGCGTGGGAGTGGGACCCACTCATTCTCCGGCTCACCGGCGGAGCCGGTTGCTCCGCCTTCTCCAGCCTCGTTTATGAAATTGGTCTCACACACACACACACACTGTATGTCGTTTTGTGAGGAACTTTACATGGAATACTTTTGAGTAACATTCATGAGGGCTGTTGGATTTGGTGCTTATTAAACATTCCAACTCATTTTTGTCTGTGACTGTAGGTCCACTGGCTTTTGACCTTGAAAACTTTGATGGAAACTTACCATCTTTCATTTTGAACCCATATTCCTCAACTAAGGTTTGCTCAATATTCATACACTATTTAAGTAATCCCTCCGTCCACAAAGAGTGTTCCACTTTGTGGACGGCACGGATTTTAATGAAAAATAAAAGGAATTGTGTGAGTGGAGGAATGGCCCCACCATGTGGATTTAATAAAGAGTGAATGATATTGTGTGAGTGGAGAAATGGTCCCACCACTTTTTTGCCAAATAAGGAAAGTGGAGCACTCTTTGTGGACATCAAAAATGGCAAAAGTGGAACACTCTTCGTGGACGGAGGGAGTACTATTTATGGGGTGAGCATCGGTCGGTTCGGTTACCGAACCGAACTACGAAAAATCAAACTTTTTATTATATATAACCGAAAGTCCGAAACCGAACCATATAAGGTCGAAACCGAAAATCGGTTCGGTTCAGTTCGATTTCGGTATTTAACCGAGAAATCGAAGATAATTCAATATTTAAATTAAAATTGATTATATATATATTGATAGCGTAACTACCGTTTAATTAATACCTTAACTACATTGTCATGAATATGATATAGGAATATGTAAAGAGAGAAAACCATATATAATATCATGAAATAAAATAGACTTAAAATCTTGTATGTTGTCCACTAGTAGAGCAATAGAGATTCTAGAGAGAGTAGAGAATCAAAAATTGGAATCGGAAGAGTCGAAGAGGTGGTGGTGTATATGGTTAAGATTTTTAAGTTGACTTATGAGTTATAAGTTATAAATATAAACTATTAATTTGTAGTATTGTTTTATATAATATATTTATATATGTATATATAACTTCGGTTCGATTTTTTGGTTACTCGGTGTTCTTGTTCATAAAATCGAACCGAACTTATATTTCGTTCGGTACGATTTTTCGGTTATTACCGATTATTGCTCACCCCTAACTATTCATTACCATGCATTCTTCATAATTCGTCAAGTTATGGTTATGATGAATTTCAGGTTGCCAACATTATATACCTAGATTAATTCCCCTGTTGGAACTGGATTCTCCTATTTATTCCCCTTTCGTTGTTTCCTCCTCATCAAGAGATTTAAGTTGAAACTGCAGGCAATGAAACTAGACCTTATTTATTCCCCTTTCGTTTGTGATAGGATATAGGCCCAGAGGCCAAGCCCAAGTACCAGGCCCAAGCCACCAAAGGTCAAGCCCAAATTGAGAACCGTGGCCCAGCGACCTCGTCACAGCGACCTCGGCCTAACGACCTCGGTCCAGCGACCTAGTCCAGCGACTCAGTCCAGCGACCTA
>JAYJMF010357434.1:0-10410 GCA_036873715.1 Salvia sclarea | reverse complement strand
CGTTGGCACGTGAATATGGCCCTGAGGTCCGGATCAACACCATTTCGGCAGGGCCTTTTTTGACGGACATTTCCAAAGCCTGGAGCGAAGAAGCGCGGGAGAAATCCGACAATTCTCTCAAGCGGCCCGGCAAGCCCGAAGAGGTCGTCACAACAGCGCTTTATCTCGCGAGCCCTGCTTCCAGCTTCACAACAGGCGCAATCGTCCGCTGCGATGGCGGCATGGGCTAGCCATCATGCAGTGACACGGGACATTTGCAGGGGACTTATCGTGCAGGTGCTTTTTCGCTGGTCGGAGTGGCAAGATTCGAACTTGCGACCCCCTCGTCCCGAACGAGGTGCGCTACCGGGCTGCGCCACACTCCGTAACCACGCGAAGGCGGGGTTATAGCTGCCTGCCCATAGGCGCTGCAACCCCGAAATAAGCCCTTCAAACGATTGCACTTTATAGTCACCCCATCGCCTGAAATGACCATTGCACCACATGGACGCGGTCTTTATGTTCCGCCACTCGCGCTTTCAACAAAGCGCCTGCTGGGGCGTCGCCAAGTGGTAAGGCAGCGGCTTTTGATGCCGCCATGCGCAGGTTCGAATCCTGCCGCCCCAGCCAGCCTCTTAAATCTCCTCCCGCTACCAACTCCGAACACAAAAGACTTATTTGAATCAATGATTTGTCGATTATTATTCAGTATAGAGACTAATATATTGCCTGAATTGGGGCTGACAGGATTCGAACTCGCCTGGTGTCTCTCAAACCGATTTCGCGATATCCGTTTTTGGCGGGAATCTGCGCCAGAGACTGGTTTGGTTCGACCGGAGACTGGTTCGAAACCGACAGTTGAAAAGGAGACTGACGAGGCTGCGATTTCGTCGGCGTAGAAACCGTGTTGGTCCAGACAAATCTCAGTCGATTTTCAGTCGCGAGACGCACCTGACGCTGACCTGATTGTTTGGAATACGTAGTGCTCTGGAGCTGTACCAATCGGACGTGTCCGGACCCTAGCTGAGAAGCGCTTCCACGTCCTTCAAGAGCAACATGAGGTGCATAGAATCTGTAGGGGAGGGAATGAAATCAAAGTGCTCATAGAAGCCTCGCGCCTCGTCATCTTTAGCATGGACTGTGATTGCGCGGATGCCGGCTATATCGGCAGCTTGAAGGGTTCGTTGCAACGCATCCTTTAAAAGAGCAGGGCCCAGTCCCTTACCTTGTGAGTCTGCACTCACAGCCATGCGTGCCAAGAGCATAATGGGGATAGGGTGACGAGCCTGGCCTTTAGTCAGACGAGCGGGTGCATCTTCATGCTCAACTGATCCTACGACGAGGGTATAGTAACCCCGAACGATGTCATCCTCGATCAGGAGGTATGTCTGCGATGCGTTTGCTTGCTGGTTTTGGAATGCGTGCTTCTTGAGAAATCGATTGAGAGGTTCCTTGCCACAATCGAAGTCTTCAATTGGATGATCGCGGCGCAGTTTCTCGACTGTATATGCCAAGCTATTTCTTACGCGCTTCGATGGCACTGGGCTCTGTGAGTAGACGCTTAAGACGCGGTAAAGAGCGAACAGGGGCATCCAGAGCTTTTTGGAAGGCAAGCCATTGGGCGTCATCCAAAAGAAAATGCTGACGATCCGGCAATGTCTCGGCGGCCTTTGACAGAGCGCTTTCCAGCACGAACTCGCTTACGGTACGGCTCTGCGATGCAGCAGCTGCAACGAGCATGCTTTTAGCTTCTGCGGTAAGCCGCAAATCTAGCTTTTCCGACCGGGTTGCTGACCTCGGCATGAGGGTCTCCTGAGTTTTAAACACGTCACATGTACCATACACGCCTGACAATGTCATGACATTTCTGGGTGTCAAGACTTGGCTGTTTTGGTCGAAATCAGAAACGGTCACTCGACGTTGGCGTTTGAGCTAGGCAGAGACTGTAGTGAATGCTTCCTTCCTTTCTAAGTGGAGTGCATTCACTTTTTCATCGTCTAGGGCCGCTTTAGAGGACTCCACATCAGCCCTTGATGCGTCCCTTAGGATGCAATTGCCCGGCGGGAAATTCGTTCTTAAGAAACTGGTCTCCTATCAGTTCGGCAGTGCGGTAGAGTTCCTGCGCCACTATCTCATCATCGAGCAAAACGCGTTGAAAGCCGACCCGTGCGCTGCAGCAATCGCGAAGTTGGCGCAACAGTTAGAAGAGCTTGGCACCAAGGCGCGAGCTGTGATCTCAGCATTTCATGAGGATGAGTCGGAAGCCAATCGTTACAAAGTGCTCAAGCGACTGGCCACATTATTGGCCTATGCTGAGGGATGGTGCTCTGCTTTTTCTGAATGCGAGGAGATCACCGTCGATATCTACTATTGCGAGGCTATGGAAGCCTTTCACAAGGTTCGGTCGCTAGCCGGTGTATCAGTCGAAGAAGTTGATGCCGTCCTTGTCGAGCTAAGCAAAACAATCGTGAGCTATGGGGAGTTTGATGATGCTTTTTCAATTTAGAGGTAGCGTCAACGAATACGGATGGCTTCTTATAGTCTGATTAGACATGCGGAGAGATGGCCATGGGGGAGCAGATCGAACTGCAAATCAGAAAGTACCGCAAAGGCCGCGGCCTATCGTTGACCGACCTGGCATCGCAGATAGGCACCACGGCACAAACGGTCTCACGCCTTGAAAGAGGCAAGATGAAACTGTCGGTCGAGTGGATTTCCCAAATTGCAGAGGTGCTGGACGTATCACCATATTTGCTGCTGGGGGCACCACTAAAACCGGAGATGACCGTTCTTGGGACCATCGATTCAGAAGGTAGACTAGTACCCCGTAGCATCACTCAGCTGCCAGAAAAGGCGAAAACGCTCTCTGTCGAGACCAATGATGCTGTTGCAGTTCAGTTGTCGAAAGCGATAGGCAGGTACGATGCAGGTGACGTACTCATCGGGGATCGCATTCGACAGCCCTCAAAAATGCCAAGGTACTACTGTGATGCCGTTGTCAGCCTTCCATCAGGCCAGAGTGTTCTGCGACGTTTGGAAGGGCGCCGAGGCGATCTATTCGACCTCGCTGAGATGACGGCTGGTGGAGCGATAGAACGTGACTGCCAGGTTCTCTGGATTGCGCCAATTACACTGCGTGTGACCTGCCTTTGAGCTCTGCATACTGGAGACCGTTGCGCTGTCGCCCGCCGCACCAAACTGACTGACCCGACAAGTCGAGCATTGTTGCGGCTCACCGAAGCGGCCGACGTCAGGCCACAACAAACGTGCAAACACTCCTATGTGTCTTTAGGCTTGAAGCTCAATCGAACAAAGGACGTGCGTCATGCCGGACTTGTTCAACCAAAAGACCGTAACAAGGTACGACTACCGCTTCTTGCTGAAAGAAGAACGCGTAGAGTTATTGTCTACGCCCCGAAGCCGCAGCTGTCTGGCTGCCGATCCCAATCCCTATTGGCTAACTCTTTTTAAAGGGTGCGGTGTTGGATACACACGCGACGGTCACGAAGGGGCGTGGTCAACGCGATTAAAAAAAGAAGGCCGATATCGGTTTGTCAAACTGGGATTCACAGATGACAAGGGTACACCGAGCCGTTTTCATTTTGGATTTGAAGAGGCCTGTGCGAGAGCGCAGATGGTTGTTTCTGATCCTGGGCAGTACATCTACCCTTTGCCGAGCAAGCGACCCAGTTCAACCCATTTGGAGTTAGCCCCAACTGGGAACAGATACACTGTTACACATGCCATTCATGACTTCATTGACGCGATAAGACAGAGCGTGTCCGACGGCACCCTTCGTCGGCACATACGCACCGCTAACAAGCACATACTTCCCACCATAGGACCAATCGCATGTCATGACTTGTCTGTGAGCACCCTAAGATGCTGGTTTAACGAGATCGACGTTACCAACCGAGCGGAAAGCAACTATTCAAGGCTTTGTGGCAAGGGAATTCTCCTAAATGACGGCGATGCGATGAGGCGTGAGGGTTTAAGGGCAAATAGCGTTCTGCAAACGTTGTGCGCTGCTCTCGAATCCGCGTTGGACGACGGCAAAATTCACTGCAATCCAAGTTGGCGTCGCGTTAACAAGCGCAGAGCCGGTCAAGTTCCACGGCGGCGCATTCTAATGCTTGATGAGTGCGAACGTCTTGTGTCCATGTGTCCCTATGACCTACGAAAACTCGTCCTTGGAGCGATGTTTACCGGCGCTAGACTCAGTGAGCTGACTAGCCTACGCGCTTCAGACTTTGACTATGGAACCGGAACGGTTTTTGTGTTCGCGTCAAAAACCAAGAAGGCTCGCAGCGTGGCCCTCTCATATGAAGGCATCCTCTACTTCGAACGCCTTTGCCACACCCTAGGGCCAAGCGACTTGGTGTTCCGCCGACACAACGGAAATGGATGGCGTGCAGGGGATCACACCCTTGCTTTCAAGAAGGCATGCCTCAACGCAGGCATACGTATGCCGTTTGTCTTCCATGATCTGCGCCACACCTATGCAAGTCACCTTGTAATGGCTGGCGTCTCACTATTTGTCATTGCCGAACAACTGGGCCATAGGGACATTAAGACGCTGATCGAAACATATGGTCATGTGACATCGGCATTCGTTGCTGAACAAATGCGCACCCTTTCACGCCCCATCACATTCTCTCAGGAGCGCGTCGACAAATTTGCCGCTCATCATCGTGGCCAATTTGGCGAGGATGGACAGACCGCGAAACTGCCTCACTCGCAGCCGTGATGAAATTTGGGGTCATGCAGTCTATGGCAGATAAGGATTGCCCGCTTCACATAGACCAGCGCTGCCAGTCGATGGGCTCAATTTCGTTCTTCGTTATGTGATAATCGATGACTGCTTCAGCAAATTGCGTAAAGGCGACACGCTCTGCATCACAGGACAAACCTTGAAACATAAGAAAGAGTGACGCCGCTATCTCGTCCTTGCCTGATTTGCTGTGAGCCCATAGACGCTCCTCATCAAGTTTCATCGCGACCAACACACTGTTCAGCGGCGATTTAGGTGTGTCTGTTTTTCTCCCTGCCAGATAGTCACGCAGCTTATTGAAGTCTAGGACGGCTCTAGCGTATTCAAGGAACCCTCGTTTGGCATCGGCGTTCGGCAGATCGTCAAAGGCTTGAATCAGCCGGTCCCACGCTTCCAAAGCAGTATCAAGCGTGCCCGACTCGGCACGTCGCTCGGCTGGCTTGCTCATAGTGCAACCTCCCTTGGCTGATGATTAAACTTAGGGTGACGGTGTTGACTGGCCTCCAAGACTCCCGGCCTGTCCCAGGCACCCTCTGGCCGATTCACAATCATCGGCGCTGTTTCGTTTGAAATTCGCGCTGTTTCAGTCGCAAGCCTGCCCCGCATAACCACATACTCATGATCCGAGAAGACGAATGCTTCGTCCTGCTCGGAAGGCTGCGCCCACCGTTTCCAGAACGGAATAAGCCTCACTTGAGCGTGAAGCTGGAATACTCGATATCCCTTAAGTTGGATGTGAGATATCGCCTTAGTCACGAGCTCCGCACCAACGCCGCAACCGCGATAGGATGGTAAAACCGCTAGGCGCTCCAACTTCGCAAAGTCTGCAAAGAATCGTATACGGAGGGTTCCGATAACCTCGTCTTCGACCCTCGCAAGAAAGTGGGTCGCACATAGGTCATTGCCGTCGTATTCCTCGACGTAAGGGCACAATTGCTCGCCAATGAAAACAACAGCTCTTATGGCACTAGCCTGCTGGAGCTCATCAATAGATCGGACAATTTCGACTGAGGCTGGGCTTCTGTTTTTCATTGCCTCCCCTCCGTCAAAACGGCTGGTCGGCTAGTTTTAAAGACACCACCAACACCGGAACCATTTCGTTGGCTTATGAAGCCTTGAGCGCTGATAAGTTGTGCGCCAGCCTCCGATGCCGCCGTGCACCACACTGGTACACCTTGATAGAGGTCTGACCTGTAGGACAGCGCTGCATGTTTGAGGGCCAATCCACCAAAACCTCTGGCCACTAGAGCCCAGGCATATGTGGCCGCCGGTCGAACACCAGGATCAGACAGCACATTGAGCTTGGGATAGCGTCCCGAGAAAGTGCCTGCCTCTAGTTCCGCAAGACCTTGCTCACCGAGGAATAGAAAGGAGGCAAACCCGGCAACATATGTCTGTGCGCTGCAGGACCTGATGCCCCTGAAAACTCTGAAACTGTCTGGATTCGCTTCAAAGACGGCTTGTGTCACCTTAAGTGACGCAGTTCCACCTATCTCCCTCTCCTGCAACGCCACGATTTCTGACAGTTCGTCAGCATCGGGAATGTCAAGGCGAACAAAGCGATTCCCCGTTTGAATGACAAAATCCGGACAGCAATAGGGCCAGGTGAGCGCATCACTGGACTGCAACGCATCGTGTTTTGTATGGACAGACATCTACAACCCCATAAAATTTGTGGTTGTAAATCTGGCTCACAATAAAAGACGCGGGAATAGCAATGGCCGGAAAGGGACTTGCACCAGACGCAACAGGTTTTGAACCCCCAGACATCGCTTCAATTGAGACCTTCCTAATTGCTGCGGACACCGGAAGCCTGACCAAAACAGCAACGCAATTGAGTGTCAGTATATCCACCGCAAGCAGAAGGCTGGAGCGGTTGGAAGAGACTATGGGAGGGCTTCTTTTTGAACGTTTGTACTCCGGGCTCGAACTGACTGCGCTCGGGCTCAGGACACTCCCTCACGCAAAGAAGGTGAAAACGAGCCTGACAAATTTGGTCCAGATGACCCAAGCCCAGGAAACGCCGACCATACGCCCCAAACGCGTTATCACGATTGGAGCGCCAGAGGGATTGGGTGCCTTTTGGATCGCAAGATTCGCTCCAGCATTTCTTGACCAGTTTCCTGACATCATCCTGAACTTTGAAACTCGCTCTGTATTAGGCGCGGAACGAAAAACAACCCCTGATGTCATTGTCTCGCTCGGCCCCCCATTGAACGGAGAGGTAATCCGTGTCGCCTGCGGCGGCATACATTTTGTTGCATACGATGCAGCAACGCCGATGTGTGACACTCAGCTATATGAAAAACGCCTAGCCGAACACGTCGACTATGTTGGCACTTCGCAATGGATTGACCCATCGGAGGAAGCGATAGGGCTAGAACGAGAATTCCGGCTAAGGACGGACTCAACCTCTTTCCTCACAACAGCACTCCGGCATGGCGCAGGGAGAACCCTACTGCCAAACTTTTGGCATCTTGTCGTTGATGGTCTTACGCCAACGGAGGGGAGCCCATCGGGTTACCTACCAATGTACATTTCGTTCAATCGGGGTTTTGCGGAACAGAAGGACGGACGAGCCGTCATCGACTGGTTGAAACGTGTCTTAAAGGTGCCACCATGGTTTGGTCGGGACTATTTGGCGCCGCAAGACCTCAATAAGGACCAGTTGGTAGCAACTGATGCGCGTATTCTACTGGATATCTCTGCCCTATCAGGGAGCTATGCGGGGAATGTTTTGAGCTCACCAATGCAGGCAACGTCGTAAGTACAAAAAGATCATCATATGTACTGTTTGAATGCGCCAACCCGTATCTAAAACTCGGCACCAGATAGCTCATCGGAGTGTTTGACTAGTGACTGTCTGTGGAATGCTCAAGGATGGCACGCTTCCATCGTAGTGATCTGACTTGGAAGGCAGTTTGAGCAGGTTGCACCTTCTATTCGGTACACTTCCATGGTACATGTGAGGCCATCGCACAGTCTATAAGTTTCTGATTTTGTTTGCTTTTTTGTAGTACCCTTCGCCTCCGTCTGGCTCCACCATTTTGACCATACGGTAGCCGTACCCTAGCTGAGTGGTTCCGGTTCGATGTGCCGCCTCTCTCCTCCACCATACTTTTGTCCATGCAAATCAAGGCAGGATGGACAACAGACACGCGTATGACAGCGTCATGCTCGTTTCATTGTGCGACGGCTGCTTCGATCTCGTCGCCCTTTGAAACATCCATTGGCAGGATGATTGCGCCGTCTACGGCGGAAAATAGGTAGCCATTGCGCAAGAGGCGTTCGGCCATGTCCTTGCCCAACCCGGAGGAGGCGCCAGTAAAGAGCGCCGTCTTGTACTTCTTGGCCATGGGTCTCTCCTTAAAGCGGTTGATCTGTCGTCAAGGTGGCATGCCAAAGGCGCCGTGACACTCGCCACTAACGCCAAACCTCTCACAGTGTGCGCCATTGGCAGGTTTCCGGCCAGGTTCTGAGTGGTCGAACGAGGAGTTTCGAGAACCGTTGTGTGCGCAAGCCTACCGCGGCTTCGAGCCCCTCCCCCTCCCGACACCTGTGTTCATAGTTGTCTACGCTGGAACCTCTATTTGCAGTTTACTGCATGAGAGTCCTAGCGGCTTTAGAGCATCAGCACCTCTGATCCTTCCTCACTGTTCAGGCGACGCATGATCTCGGATAGGCGGGACCAACTCTGTAGCAACATGGGCAGTGCCAAGGCGCTTTCCACGAATTCCCATGAATACATGATGATCGAGAAGATCGTTCCAACCGTGACGGTCAGTTCGGTCGCTGCAAACCACAGATTAAACAAGATGAGGCCCAGGAGCACGACGAAGATCATGCCGTAGAGCGCTGCCTCTGTGTCAGACAGTCGAACCTCATGACGTCGCAAGCGAAGGAGATGCAACCGCGTCGGGTGGGCCTTGCGGGATTCGAGGATGCTGACCTGCTTTTCAGCCTGATGATTGAGCGCGCCGTTGATACGGTAGAACCGGCGGTGAAAAAACGCGTAGATCAATGCCATCAACAGGACCGCCAGGCTGCCTGCTAGTGCAAGTATCGGCGAGAAGGCATACAAGACAATGACAGCGATGATCAGTTGGACCCCCGCCGCAATGGCTTCAGGCAAGGTCTCTTCCAGGAAATCGACAAGTTCTCGCCCCATACCCAGACGCGCGTTGAGAGAAGATACAGGCAACTGAGCTGATCTCCTGGCCTGCTCCTTCCCCATCTCAACGCGAAGTGTGCCGTAGACCCTTGTGTCGTAGATCCGCCGGATCACTGCAGTGACAATCAGCGCCGCCATGATCCCGGCCAGAAGCCACAACTCCCGCAGCGTGTCGGCGAGAAGTCCGTCAATGGCAAAGCCAATGAAGAGCGGGATCAGCGCCATCAAGCTGGTTTCTGCCAGGATCATTGCCCAGGTCAGGCACACTCGTACGCGAAATACGCGGACAAGGGTGGCAATGTTCAGATCATGGCCGGTCAGCATGGTTTGTTACCTGTCATAGAATAGACGTATGGTGACGTCGCCCGGCCTCACCGCAGCATCTCTGAAGTCTAACTCCGACGCATCCGGACTCGATCCACTGGCGCCAACGCCCTCAAGCAAGCGATCGCCGCTGGTGTTCAGATCCTGATCTCCGTTCTCGTCATGAAAGACGAAGATCGCGTAAGGGCCTCTCCTCAAGTCAGGAAAGTCTTGCGAGATGTCTCCAGTCTGGGCCGGGATCTCGGCGTAGCCAACAGCGTTTTGCCAACGTAATCGCTCGAAGGATCTGGCATCATCAAAGATCAGAACCTGAACGGAGCCTTGAGTGTTGCGGACGCCCTGGACGGTCAGGTTCAGGCCACCGGCGATAGCCGGCGAAGCAAATGTCAAGGCGGCTATCAAGCCGGCAGACAAAGTAAGATGACGCATCATGCGATTTTCCCTTTCTCAACTTGCGGTGTGGGACGGGTGCGGACCAACAACAGGGCATCTTCCGCAATGGCAATCAGAACCGGCACGAGAATGAGCATCAGTGCCGTTCCGAAGAGTTCTCCGAACGCCAGGGAAACAGCGGCAGGGATCAGATATTGGGCCTGCTCGGAGGTTTCAGTGAGGAGCGGTGTCAACCCGATGACGGTTGTCACCGTTGTCAGGAAGATGGCGCGAAAACGACCAATGCCCGCTGTGTGCAGCGCCTCATCCACGCTCTCGCCAACCTCGCGCGCCTGATTGTAGCGCGTGATCATGACCAGGCTGTCGTTGACGATCACACCGGTCAGGGCAAGCATGCCAAAGAACGACAAGATCGATAGCGATACGCCCATGATCATATGTCCGATCGCTGCGGCAACGAAGCCGAACGGGACAATTGCCAGAATGACAAAGGGTTGCCAGTAACTCTTGAGCGGCACGGCCATGAGCCCATAGATCAGCACCGCCGCCAGTAGGAGAGCGTTGACGAGGTCACCGCGGATTTCACCCATCTCTTCGAGTTCACCCGCGGCAATGATTTCGACACTTGGAAACTTTGCCCTAAGCTCCGGCACGACCTGTTCAAAGACCGCCTGGCCGACTTCTTCAGGTGCCACGAGGGTGCGGTCGATTGACGCAGCGACAATGTTCATGCGTTTGCCATCGCGTCGTGTCACGGCGCCAGAGGCATAGG
>JAYJMF010357423.1:0-10410 GCA_036873715.1 Salvia sclarea | reverse complement strand
GTTACGCCACTTTTTCGGAACCGGAAAATTGAAGCGGGGTACAATTGATACAAAATCAATAGTTTAGGATTTAAAAATTATTTTCAATAGTTTAGGATATAATTGATAGTAAAAACTATTTCTATTATCATAATATATTTGTTTCACTTTTATAATAATTATAGAATTTTATGAAAATATAATTATTAATACTTTGTTAATATAAATTCACTAACTGAAGCTATCATCGTAAATCATCCTACTATAAAAACATAAATTTAGACATTTAACGTAATGAATTGTATTATTATTAATTATTAAAAAGATAGGTTACAAACTCTTTTTTTTCTCTTTGGCTACAAACGGCTTTCCATGAAAACAAAAGACAATTTCAGAAAATAATAATTAAGCAAACATAAATATTTGCGTAAGACCGACCTAATGGTTAGGCTCATGCTTCCACGAACGAGAGAGTGTTCTTTCCCACTAGACAAGAAGTTATTTTAGTGTTAGAATCATCTCCTCGCTGAAATTTCGAACCCATCATCCGATCTGACTTTGTATGCTACATTTCCACGCATAACAATCTGACCAGAACATTCCCCCAATTGCTGCTCTGCTGCCAGAGGAGTTGTTCACTTTGGATAACAATCTCTTACAACGACATTGAGCATTGTATCCAGACTAAAACTATTTATGCTGCCGGAGGAGTTGTTCACTTTGGTTAACAATTTCTTACAACGACATTGAGCATTGTATCCAGACTGAAACTATTTAATAACAAACTTTGTGGATTATTATTAGAATTATTGGCATACTAAATTTCGATTCGGGAAAAGTCTAAGTTTTCTCCATTACTTGGTGTTGCGAAAAGGGTGTTAGACATTTTCTTAGAGAATTCTTAGAGAAGGGGTTGTGCGTAAGTTAACTTAGATAGGGTTTTTAAAATTAATTATTAAAATATTTAATTGTTCGTGTGGTAAATATGTCTATTTAATATTATTTTTATTATTATATTTAGTTGGGGATTATAATGAAAAATTTGGGGCTATATTTAGAATCACCCTATTTATATTTGGGGATTCTTCAAATCAACAATTAAGATTTTGGGAACACATTTGACATTTCAACGAACGGTAATTATTAGTTATTTATAAAATTCTAGAAATGTATCATCATCATTATGTAGTTTTAAAATCTAGGGTTTGCGCCACACCATCCCCATATTTCCAAGTGCTCTATTCTTAATTTTCTATTTTATGAATTTTTGACATTTTAATTATTTTTAACATCTTAACATCTATCCCATATCGAATTTTTATTGAATTTTATCTAACGAAAACCTCTATAAATTAATCTTCTCAATCACATTAATCTTCAAATCTTTGACGGATTTTAATTATTCCAATCTTTCACCATATATTCTATTTAAATCTTTAATTCTATATTTTTTTTCCTCATAAATTAGTTACCCCTTAATTTAATACATGTAAGATTTAAGAGCTAACCTAACTAAGTAAACTAATCATTGAAGAAGTTCATATATTTTTTTTTATAAAGAAATCGTTTCTTTATTTCACAAAATATATCAATTAATAAGCCAGAATTATATATATGGAGAAAATGTATAAAAATAACCATTTTAAGATAGTAAAGATAAAAATTGATCTGTAAATATAAAAAAATATAAAAAATCAATTATTTCACGAATTGACCACCATTCACGAGTTGACTTTCGTGAAATGGTATTTTTACACTCCATTTCACGAGTTGTGCATGCAAATTCGTGAAATGGAGTGTAAAATTCATCATTTTACGAATTCGCATGTGCAAATTCGTGAAATGAAATGCTATTTTTGATCTTTTTATATTTACAGGCTAATTTTTATTTTTACAATCTTAAAATAATTATTTTAATAGTTGCCTCTATATATATATATATATATTATTGTAGTACAATGGTCCATATTCGGTTGTGCTAAATAGTGTATTTTAATTATTTGTGCAATGATTTATTTCTATATGAATATTTAGGAACAAAATATATATAGTTGTTGCATTATAATATATTAATAATGTTGTACATAATGTATAAAGTTATTGCATAATATTGTGCAACAATTTTGTTGATTTTGTGCCAAACAATTATACATTTTGTTCAAAATGTTACGAAAAGTTGCATAATAAATTAAAGTTCAACATCGTACATAGGCAGGACCATTACAACGTAGAAAGTTACAACTACAAGTCAGATATGAAGGGATTCATCCAAAGCATCGTCCCAACATTTTGAACTTCAACATTCGAACGTGTGATAAATGAAGTTACACAATCTTTCATCTTTTTCTCATATGCAAAAGAAAATGATAGAGAATGTCATTAAAAAGTACAAAATGATCTATTGTTCATCCCAACTATTTACTAAAATTATGCAATCCAAGCTTCTGTCCAAAGCATCGTCCCAACTATTTGGACATAGTTTTGTAGGACTTGTTATTAGGTTGTTTAGTAGAGAATTTGTTTCCTTATACAATATGATTTATTTTACTTGTTGAACAAGAATTTTGTTTCCTTCTTATAAAATAGATATATCGATCATTGACGAATAACATCCTATAATTTTAAAAAATGAGTATCCCCTCACCTGAATCCTAATGCCCCCGCACCCTTACGGTCTTACCTCACACCTATACATGTGCAACTATAAATTGTTACACGATTACAAGAAAATGTGGAACAGTATGTTACACGAACAATTGCACATTCTGTCACACAATTTTACGAAATCGTAGCACGATTAAGGGTATTATGGTCAAAATGGCTAGCATTTCATATATATATATTTATTTTTTTTATACAATAGCGACTATTTTTTTTTCTTTTCATTATATCAAATAGGCTATTTTGTGAGAGTTGCACCTCAATAGTAAAACCAACAAAAAAAATTGAACCCTCAGACCTCTCACTCGCAAGCCAGCTTGGTCCCAAAACTAGAGAGGCAAACGGCAAACGCCTGGAAGGCGGACAGGGGCCGGCGATAGTCCATCGTGAAGGTGTCGTCGCCCACCTTCCCGAACTGGAGCACCACCGTCTCCCCGTCGCCCTTCCCACCGGGCACGCTCTGGTCCACCGCGGCCACCATTTGGAAGTTCTTGACCGAGGCCACGGTCACCCGGCCGTGGAAATTCAAGCACCAGCACTCCAAGTGGTCATGCCACCGGGGGGACTTGTTTTTCAAGACAGTGAGCCCCGGTGGCACGGCCCCCAATTTGGACACGTCAGTATCTGAGGTGGTCTCTTGTGAGGACGTCGTCGGGGACGGGGACGGGGACGGGGGCGTGAGCTTGCACGACATCCGCCTCGGACCCCGAGATTTCAAGAGGTTGAATTTGTAAGAGATTGTCCCAACTTTGAAGTTGCCGGAGGGGACTTGGGGGCTTATTTGCTTGCTTCCGACACGGCGGCCGGCTTTCGTGATCGATGATTTTGCCCCAATGTGGGGCGGTTGGCTATCGTAGATCTTAAAATTAGTGCCCAGGAAATCTGATCTGCCATATATATATCACATCAAAAAATTGGTTAACACAAATTAGTAACAAAGGATAAATGGCATGGAAGGATGAGCAAAATATTCGAAAATCGAATAACATAATCGAAATATTAAATTAAGTTCGATTTTGTTCTGATTATTATTTTTTAAAGTAAATCGGTTATTTGATTAGGTTCGATTTTTTCAAAATCGAAATTTGAAATATTATGTAATATTCCCTCCGTCCCTGAAAGGTGTGCGGAGAGAGAAGTGACACATATTTTAATAAAAAAGTGTGATAAAGTGAATTCGAGTGGAGAAAGAGTCCCACTTTTTGAAAAATTGTGTGTATGTTAGTTGGAGATTGTTGACTTTTTGGTAAAATAGGTTTCCAAATAAAGGATGCGCACACCTTTCAGAGACGGACAAAAAAAAATAAAAATTGCGCACACTTTTCAGAGACGGAGGGAGTACTTATTTCCTATGTGAAATATAGACATTCGTAGAGTTCCACTCAAAATAGGATTAAGAGTACTTAAATTACATTTTACCTTTATAATATTCAATTTAATTGGGTTGGGCTGCAAGCTGTGTTACGTTAAGATCAACTGTCAACACAATCACCCCCTCGGTTGTCGATTGGGAGAGTTTTTAGAATTATACCAGGGATGCTCTAAATATGAAGAAATCAAAATGAAATACAAGATTTCGCAGTGGATCGGAGACTATTGTGCCTTCGCTTCAGAATTTGCAGCATTCCCCAACGAGAAGAATCTCCTGCACACTCTTCTTCTCCGTAAATGCGGCGTCGTCTCAGCGTGGGGATGCATCGATTTCAATTGAAAAGAGTCGAGGAGGAAGAGATAGGGTTTTGAAGAATAACAATAATATCATTTACGAGATTTTTTTTTTTTTAATTGAGGGCAAAGTTGGGATTTGAATTTGTTAACTTCAGTACTGTTCACGGGCTGTTTATTGAACATGGCTCAAGGGTGGGTTACAGTGACTAGCTAAAGCATGCATTTAGGAGCGGGCCGACCTCTTTAGCATGGCCGACGTATTTAACAGATGGGCTACCGAACACGCGGTAAAGTCCAATTACCTTTGTTTACTGCCCTTTTATGGGGCACCAAACACGCCCATATAGTCTAAATTGAAAAAGCCATAACTATGGATAATTGTGTTGATATTATACGTGGATAGACATAGTTGCATAGTTTGCGATTTAATTGGCATTCCCATGTATAAATAGATTACATGGTATTCGATGATACTTCTGAGGAATTTGAAAACAAATTCTAGTTATGAATCTATGATGAGATATTATAAAATAAAACCTAATTAAAATCAAAGAAATTAATGAATTCACATAGCCACATTATAGGAAAACTCAATTAAATCGAGTTAGTAAATTGTAGCCACTAAATTTATAGTAATAGTTTTCATCAATAGGTTCATGAAGAACAGTTTCACCCATATGTCCATATCAAGTACAAGGCCCTCAAAAAGGGCTCCGAAGAAAGAAATTGGGGTTCCCAATGCTTCTCCACGCTCAACGAGATTGCACAAAAACGCCGGGACGCAGGAGGGTCTCTTTGGTAGGAGTTAAAAGGTCATACTATTAAAATAATATGTCCTTTTTATCCCATTTAGTAGGGCAAAATATAATAGTGAGGGCCCGTTACAAAATAAGTGCCCGGGCAAAAACCACTATTAGACCCCTTATACAACTCCAATCCCCCCCCCCTATTAATTAATATGTCATTTTCTTGACTCCCTCATATTATATAATTTATACTAGCCTTTTCCTTATATGTCCAACCAAATAGGCCCTTATAAGTAGCAAAATAGAGGGAGAAATACTTCGAGGAAATTTACCACAAAATCTTTTACCCTTCTAACATAGCATATTAAAGACTGAATTTCTTCTACATTAAATTCCATATTAATGTCAATCGACCTCATTTAGAATTCACACTCAAAGATCCAGTATTAAATTTGATTACAAGCACGATAAAAGAGCAAAGACAAACATAACCAAAAGTGAAAGACACAAACAACATAATTTAGCCAAGCTCCCAAGCATAAAGCGTCATGCAAAACATTTAAAGGAAATTTACGACAAAACCTATTTCCTTTCTGAGTAAGATCCGATCATTTACCAGGAGTCATGTTGCAAATCAATATTCACAGAAAACCAACTGTGCATTTGGGTAGGATCTTTGCATTCTCAGCAGTTCCTGTGATGCCAAAAACAGAGAACTTGATGGTGGAGATGGCGGCTTGAACCCTTCGACACGGAGCACCATCTTTTCTAGCTTACTCGCGTATTTCAACAGAGTCTCTATCAAGGGAAATATTGAGAAGTCACGCCCTTTCCAAGTTACCTCCACTGTCATCAGCTCTGTCACAAATGGCCCGGAGGGGTTGTCTGGTTTATACTCCCCGCGGCTCTTAGCATCAAACCGGTTTTCTTTTAGGACCAGTGTCTTTATATTTGGGAAAATCTGAAGAAGCCATACTATGTCTTTGTGCTTTACAACACCATGGAGTTTTAAGAACTTGACATTCGGCAACCTGCAGACACTCTCGGTTCCAATCATCTGATATAAGAGAT
This sequence comes from Salvia sclarea, assembly GCA_036873715.1. NCBI lineage: Eukaryota > Viridiplantae > Streptophyta > Magnoliopsida > Lamiales > Lamiaceae > Salvia > Salvia sclarea. The sequence goes on along the minus strand of JAYJMF010357423.1, from coordinate 4,285 downwards.
GAGTTAGATCCTAATCATGACAACAAGATGAGATGAGATGATTCAACCTTAAAAAGAGGATGACAACAACTTTGACCCTAAATACTCCATTAAAGAAGCAACGTTCATTGATTCAATATACAAAAAAATACTACAAGAAAACAAACATATATCACTACCACAAGCAATGTCGCTCAGTGATATTCCTCTTTGTAAGGATGAGTGACCAATGTTCGAATCCCAAACCAAATACGAAATACGAAAGTAAGCCAAATACGATAGTGCAAAGAAACCCAACCTGGCTGTGCCAATCCAACAATGTGATGCTTTCAACTTGTTGGATGGATGCAAGAATATCAAGAAATGGGGATCCAATAGAATCTCTCTGAAATCTCTCAGAAAAGCCAAGAGTTACGCGAGTTAAAGACGAGACATCCTCCAGCAATAACTTGCTATATGCAGCTCCCAAAACTGTCAGCATCTCAAGATTCGGGGCCCATATTCGTAGCTCTATGCAACATCCCTTACTATTATCAATTGACAGCTCTTTTAAGCTACTAGATCGGAAATTCAACTTCTCATCATCTAATTCAGAAGACAACTTGAAGACCTCCAACAGAGGGCTCCCACTCAATATTTGGTCAATCGAATGTTGACAGACCCCAACACATCCATTAACAGTTAAACTCTTGAGCTGATTCCACTTCACATTCCCCTCCGCTAAAAAGCCACAGAAATATAAACACAAATTTTTGAGCGATGAACATGAATACATAAACTGTGGAAGACAAAGTGGAGACCGGTAACGAAGATATAAGTCTTCGACGCCATTATCGATGGCAAAACGCAGCCACAAATCAACATCAGCAACCAATGAATCCTCAAGTTCATCACGACCATAGTTCTCACACCAAACCCTGAACTTGTGAACCCTAGTCCCTCTCCAGCGCAATAAAACCCGATTAACAAAGTTTCGAAACTTATCTTTATCATATTTGGCTCGAAATTTGTCGAAATTGAGATTGGGGGAGATGGTCCAGAGGTTTCTCCAGCGGTGGGAGAGAATTGCAGTCCTGACCACATCACTCATCGGCAGGAACTCGAAAATGTCGAAAATCAACGAGTCTGGCAACTCGCTTAGTCGATCCAGGGGCTCGCTGCTCTTTAATTTCTTCATCGCCTAATAATCTGCAAACACCCAAACAAAGGTAAATAAATGAACAAGTAGAATTAGGGCTTGAGAAGAGGATGCAACATTGATTAACAAGAAGAAACTTGACCCTAATGAACGAATTGAATTGGGGCTTTTTGAGTTGAGGCAGAGAATAAGCGCTGAGTTTCGCTACAAATTTTGAAAAGAAATTACAGAGGGAGAGTTTCAGACATTTTTGGAGATCTGCCGTGAGAGTGAGAATGATTTATTTAGTTTACATAACAGCCGTTTGGTTTCCTTGATTAAATGAATTAGATTGATAGTAAAATTATCCTTTTAAAGCTCTTCTTTTTTATTCATAATTCCTCATTTTTATGAATTCCACCACTCTTTGTGTCCTCTTTGTGTGATTATTGGTGGGATTAATAATCACACCAAATATGGTGCCCACCAATAATTACACATTTGAGTGAAAAGGAGGGCACAAAGAGTGATGAAGTTTATAAAAAGGAGAGAGGATGGATTAAAAGGAGGAGTTTTAAAGGATAATTTTGCTATCAATCTAATCCATTTAATCAAGGAAACCAAACGACTCCATAGGGTTTTCGAAGATGTGATTATTGAGCCAGATTAGTTTAATTACAGTAATTATGTTGTGTGAAGAGCAACTGTCTTTGGAATTTTTTAGCCTCCATTTTGTCGGATGTGATCTTCTGTCCCATAAGTTTTCATGTGTAATTGTGTTCCACTACGAATTTCACTATTTTAAATAATATTTGTTATAAAATAAAATTTTATTGTTACATAGTAAATCATGATTAATATTTATAACAAAAAATTAGAATTTTAAAAACTAATATTGTAGCAGCCCGCCAACCCCACCCTATGCGGAATTGACGGTCCACCTGCCTATGAACGGTATATTTACTCGATAAATCAAATATAACAAAAGACCAAATACTTTAAAAAATAGTAAAGCTGATAATCAAGTTTTAGAACAAGCAATCCTGGGGTTTAGTTTACAGAATCAGTTTGAAAAAGTCATAAGCAGCGGAAAGGTTAATCAAGTACCCCAACTAGGACTACTTGGGGGCACAGACACAGTATCCCCATTCATAAGCCTCCCAAAAACTGAGGTTCACTGTGTACATCCTGATAACAAACTCGAACCACAAAAATAGCCCTATCAGAGTCACCATGACTCTGGCACAACCACAGCTCGCACGCCCATACCTCGCCCTCGCCATTACCTGAAAACATTTGAAAAGGAAAGGGGCTAAGTATGATATATACTTAGTGATTTATGCCAACAGAAAGAAAATGTCAAGGAATAACAACATATGACTAAATATACCCGGAAATGGTATACATGCATATAAATCATTTTATCAACAATAAATAACTTCCATTGGCGACCATGGTCATTTTCACTTGCTAATTCGGATAGGTTTGCTGTGGACAAGATGAACCATGTCGTACAAGTTCGGTACGGTGTTGTATTCCACTTACCGATCACAACCCCCGTACAACCTGCGCATAATCACCTTGATACCAAGTCCTCAATAATACAAACCCGATAGTACGTTGCTATTGGGCCACAGAGCCATATCCGAAAGAGCATAAATTTTTTCTTGAAACTTATTACTTGACCTTTTTATTACAAAAAAGGATTTTGGAATTGAAATGTAAACCCACCTCGAGTAATTTCCACGCAAGTTCCTATAATGAAGCAAAACGTCACATATTGATTCAAACATCAAAACTATGTGTGATGATATGCATGACCTAGTCATGATTCACAATTTCAATACTTTCCTTTTTCCAAAAAAAAATATTCCAACATCCATGTCACAAGCTTCACCATATTACTATCACAATAAATTATTCTTCTCGCTTTCTCGATTGACAAATTCAATAACACATAACCATAATGCAACCCCATGATTGAATTTGGTGCAAAATAAACTTACAACTCAATCCCATGATTGAATTAATCACATGTTCCAACTAAAATAACAATATTTATTCGTAAAGCACTTTGATTCAACACCAACACTTAGCCACATCCAAAATCCACCTTAGTCCAGTAGCTACCATATAGAAATATTTATACTTAGGTAGAGAATATGATAAAACACATTTAGGTTCAAAATTAGTCAACCACCAAATCCCACAGTGGTGCAGTTTGTTTGCTCAATTTATTAAAAATAGTAAACTTAGTCCAAAACCTTTTAAATTTTACACACAAGCTCCTGAGGTCAGTGGCTATTTACTGTAAAAATTTCATGTATTTGTCACGTCCACTTTTTGAGTTATGTAAATTTTAGTATTCTGGACTCCAGAGGGATAATAGTGAAATGCAGTGATGGGAGATAATTTTTATAAAATGGTTAGGGTTCAATTAAATAGTATAAAAAATTCCAGTAATTGGAAGGCTGGAGAAAACACTTGGGATAAAAATTCCAAGTTGATTTGTTAAGGGGAAGTAGGCTAAACAATTCATTTTCCTCCTGATCCCAAAACTGTCATTTTCCAGAATGGCAGTTTGGTGCAGTGTTAGAATTAAATTTATGAAAAATAGTTAGGGTTTATCAAAAATTATGAAAATTTTACCAAGAGTGTTGAACACCCTGCTCTAGCCTTGGTAAAAATTTAGAGGTCAAAGGATGAGTCTAAGTGGCGTTATATGGTAAGGAAGTGCGTCACTCCAAAACTGTCATTTACCCAAAGACAGTTTGGAGCAGATTTGGGAAATAATTCGAAAAAAGGAATTTTTAGAAAATTAAAAATTAAGGAAAAATTACATAGCCAAGTAGACATCTATATCTAACTTGGGTAAATATTGGAGGTTCAAAATATGGGTGTAGGCTTGGTTGTTTAGTGACCAAAGTTGGGTTTCAAAAACTGTCAATTATATAAAGGCAGTTTTGAGCAGAGTTAGAGATTAAATCATGAAAAATATTTTTAGGCCGTTAAAAGTTGCAAGAAAAATATTGAACACAGTAGACTCATTCATCTAACTTGTGTTAAATTTTCAGGGCAAAGTGAGAAGGGTTGTGATAGGATATCGGCCCAGAGGCCTAGGCCCAGCAAGAAGGCCCAAACCAACAAGGAAGCCCAGACAACCTTCCTGTACCCAATAACCACGGCCCA
>JAYJMF010357402.1:0-10417 GCA_036873715.1 Salvia sclarea | reverse complement strand
AAGTTAAGTTAGTTGAGTCATGGTCCGATTACTTAGTTAATTAGTTAATTAGAGTGTTAATTAGTTAATTAAGTGGTTGGGTTGTGACAATATTCTTGGTACCTCGCCAGACCGTTGTACCTTGTCGGGTATGCAGTTACTAAAATACCCCTCCTTGACAAATAATTTGACAATTATATCCTGGTAATCCCTCTACTATAAATACCCCATGCATTTTACACCACAAGGTAAGTATTCTTGAAATACTCTTAGCTACAAGAACTCTCTGAGCTAGCACCCTTTACTACATTACGCTTTCCGGAGTCTTTACTGACTTGAGCGTCAGAGTCTCTCCCCGGAGAATCCCCTCTCCGGTTCTGTTTTGTAGGTTACTTTCTGGAAGATATCAGTTCAGCGCTTTAACGCGTCGAGCCTTCGAACCACTATGGAGAATGGTAAAAGGCTTTGCTAGCGAGCAAACCTCCTATTTCTTGTTCATTGTTGTTGGTCCCTAACCTAGACCAAACACTATCCCAAGGGGATCGTTGAGAATGTCCTCGTTAGAGTGGACAAGTTTGTCTTCCCAACGGATTTTGTGGTACTTGACATGCCTGAAGACAGAAATCAGCCGCTAATTCTTGGACGACCGTTTCTAGACACTGGCCGTGCCTTAATTGATGTACAGGATGGAGATTTAACTTTCAGAATAAATGATGAGAAGATGACAATCTCCATATATGAGGCAATGAAGAGACCAGAAGGTGAAGGGCAAGAAGAATGTAACCTGATTGAGTCGGTTACAATGGTCAATTCCACCAGAGATGATCCAGTGGAGCATTGTATTCATCACTCTCTCTACTCCAGTTCGGATCTTGATGAGGCCTGTGATGAAATCCTCGAGTACTTGGCCGCCGTAGAAGAATTTAAGGCCCTCCCCGAGGAGTCAGTGCCTTATTTGGATATCAACAAGTCAGTCGAGGGAGGAAACCTCAAGGAGAAGAAGGGAGAAGTAACGCCTTAGCTGGACCTCAAACCGCTGCAGGACCACCTTCAATATTCATACTTGGGAGAAGGTAATACATTTCCTGTTATTGTTTCAGCTGACCTTTCTTCTCTTGAATTAGAACAGCTGTTGGAAGTATCGAGGAAGCACAAGAATGCCATAGGATGGACGATAGCCGATATCAAGGGAATCAGCCCTAGCATTTGCATGCATCGGATCATGTTGGAAAATGATTACAAGCCAAAGGTGCCACCTCAGAGGAGACTCAATCTAGCAATGCAGGAGGTAGTGAGAAAAGAAGTACTGAAGCTTCTAGATGTCGGGATGATCTTTGCCATCGCCGACCGCAAGTAGGTGAGCCCCACACAGGTAGTGGTAAAGAAAGGAGGGATGACTGTGATACGAGATGAAAGAAACGAGTTGATTGCTACTCGCCTCACCACTGGATGGAAGGTCTGCATCGACTACAGAGCTCTAAATGCTGCCACTCATAAGGATCACTTTCCCTTGCCCAGATGTTAGATCGTCGTGCAGGATATAGCCACTATTGTTTTCTAGATGGATATTCTGGATACAATAAGATAGCCATAGCTCCCGAAGATCAAAATAAGACGGCTTTCACCTGTCCGTATGGGGTATTTGCATACAGGCGGATGCCATTCAGGCTTTGCAACATCCCAGCCACCTTTTAGAGATGCATGATGTCTATCTTCCATGGTCTCATTGAAAACATAATGGAGGTATTCATGGATGATTTCTCTATTTTTGGTTCTTCTTTTGATAATTGCCTGCACAACCTGTCTCAAGTTTTGCAGCGCTGTGAAGACACTGATCTCGTTCTCAATTGGGAAAAGTGTCACTTTATGGTGAAGGAAGGTGTGGTACTAGGCCACAAGGTCTCTGCTAGCGGTTTGGAGGTTGACCGAGCCAAGATTGTGGCTATTGAGAAGCTTCCACCTCCAACCAATGTCAAGTCTGTCAGGAGCTTTCTCGGGCATGCGGGTTTCTACCGCCGGTTCATCAAGGATTTCTCGAAGATTACCAAGCCTCTGTGTGGATTGCTGGAGAAGGACACCAAATTTGTGTTCTCTCAGGATTGCTTGGACTCGTTTGAGAAGTTGAAGACAGCCATTGTCTCCACCCCTGTGTTGATCTCGCCTTATTGGTGCCAACCATTTGAGCTCATGTGTGATGCTAGTGATTGGGCTGTAGGAGCTGTCTTGGGCCAAAAGAGAGACAAACTATTCAAGGTGATCTACTATGCAAGCAAAACTCTGGGCACATCCACAATTGTTCACACTGATCATGCTGCCATCCATTACTTGTTTGCCAAGAAGGAATCCAAGCCTCGATTGGTGCGTTGGATATTGCTCCTCTAAGAGTTTGATATGGAGATTCGTGACAGGAAGGGGTGTGAGAGTGTGGTGGCCGACCACTTATCTCGCTTGGAGAAGCCGGTGGAAGGTGAAGACAGGAGTTTGAGCATCAATGAGAGTTTCCCCGATGAGCACATGTATGTTATCTCCAATTTGATCCCATGGTCTGCCAGCTTTGTCAACTATTTGGTGATTGGTGTTCTTTCCGATGACTTGACATACTATCAGAAGAAGAAGTTCCTACATGACGTCAAGTTTTACTTTTGGGACGACCCATATCTCTACCGATGGTGTGCCGATGGGTTCATTTGGCGATGTGTAAGAGAGACAGAATGGCCCAAGATCATGTCGGATTGCCATAGCTCCCCAACGGGGGGGACATTTCGCCGCTAACAAAACCGCGTAGAAAATATTTCAAAGTGGTTTCTTTTGGCCAACCATCTACCGTGACTGTCAAACTTTTGTGAAGAGTTGTGATCGTTGTCAAAAGACGGGGAATGTGTCGAAGAGGGATGAGATGCCACAACGATTTATCATGGAGGTGGAATTGTTTGATGTTTGGGGCATAGACTTCATGGGTCCGTTTCCTAACTCCGGCAGTTTTACCTATATACTCCTCGCAGTGGAGTATGTCTCAAGATGGGTGGAGGCCATTCCATGCGCCAAGAACGACTCTAAGGTTGTCATTAAGTTCTTGAAAAAGAATATTTTGACTCAGTTCGGCGTCCCGAGAGCACTGCTTAGTGATGGGGGGAGTCATTTCAACAATAAATGGCTTGGAAGTGTTCTAGCCAAGTACAGTGTGAAGCATAAAGTGACCTCTCCTTATCACCCTCAAGCAAATGGTCAAGCCGAACTCGCTAATCTGGAGATCAAGCAAATCCTTGAGAAGACAGTGGTGTCGAGGAAGGATTGGGCCGCACACCTTGATGATGCTTTGTGGGCCTATCGCACAGCCTACAAGACCCCCATAGGTATGTCACCATATCAACTCGTGTTTGGAAAATCTTGTCATTTGCCGGTGGAATTAGAGCATAAAGCTTATTGGGCGATGAGGAAGATCAATTTCGAGTTGTTCAATGCGGGGTGTGTGCGAAGGGAGTCCCTCAATGAGCTCGAGGAATGGAGAAATGAAGCTTACGAGAGCTCGAGAATCTACAAGGAACGTGCCAAGAAGTTCCATGACCTTCTCATCAGAAAGAAGGAGTTCTCTCCGGGAGATGAAGTTTTGCTATTCAATGCTCGACTTCGTTTGTTTCCTGGAAAGTTGAAGTCCAGATGGTCGGGGCCCTTCACTGTTTACAAGAACAATTGCAATGAGAGCTATACTTTACTCACTGAAGACAAGAAGGAGTTCCAAGCCAATGGTCAATACCTCAAACACTACTTCAAATCCGATCCTCTTCCGGAGCCTGAAGTGACTGACCTTGCTGATCCATGAAGAATGAGGTATCGTCTAGCTTGAGACGTTAACTGTAGCACTTGTTGGGAGGTAACCCAATATTTTATTGCTTTATTTCTTTTTGTGTCGTGTCGTGTGCAGCTTAGTATTAGTTTTTGTTTTAGGAAGATAATAATAATTAAAAAAAAGAAGTAAAAATCGGATTTTTGAGGAAAAATGCCTCGCTTACCGACCTCGCTTACCCGCAAGCGAGGCCAGTAAGCGAGCGTTTCCAAAATCGCGGAAAACCACGCCTCGCTTAGTGGCTCGCTTGCACCTAAGCGAGCCACCAAGCGAGCGCGTGTTCTCACGCGCCCCGCTGATGTGCTTTTAAAAATCAAATTTTGTGTTTTCTCACCCACAAACACACGGTTTTCACCCCCTTTCTCCCTAAGTTCGAACTTCTTGCCTCTTTTATCTTCAAATCCATTCCAGATATGTTTCTTCTACTCTTTCTTCTTGTATTTTCCTATTCTATGCATGATTATGAAGCTTTTGCACCGATTGAATGTTGATTTTCATACCCACATGCTTCAATTCGAAATTAGGGCTTATAAATTGGGAATTTTTTATTTTTGCTTGCAATTGATGAATTCTTGATTATATTAAGTTCCTATGATGTTGGGTTTGATGAATTTGTTGTTCAATTGGTTGGGGCTATTCTATTTTGAGCTTAATTTGTTAAACAAGAAGTTTGGGGGTTAGAAGTAGAGAAGATGATGGGGGAGTAGCTAATTGATAATAATTCTTTGATGTTGGTGCTTATTTGATGATTGTAGGCATTTTTCTTGCTTATTCTATTTTTTGGGGAATTATTTATCAAATGTGGTGTGTGATATTGTATTGTGGGGAAGTCTTCTTAGTGATAAAAATTGTTGTTGGGTTTTCTGAATGTAGGTATTATGTCTAGGAGACGTGGTACTGATGGTGCCTCCACTAGCGAGGAACCCCGGGTGCGTCAAACAATTCTGGGACCAGGGCACCCCCGATTTGCAGGCGTTCAATTGCATTCGGAACAACAAAGGGAAATATTGGGACGTCTCTGCGACATGAACCATACACCTTGTCGTTATGCCCACCGCCCGACAATGAGAGAGCTTGGCATTGAGGAGGATATCCTACACATGGCACGGACTGTAGGCTTCCACAGGGTTGTCATGGGCGAGTAGTAGGCATATAGGAAGATGACTTTGGAGTTTCTTGCCACGTTGAAGGTGGTTTGTCACCGAAACAGCACTCCTCAGAGCATCAGCTTCTGTTTGGGTGGCCAGAGGCATACCTTCACGACTGAGATGCTTGATCCGATTTTCCTGTGTCGGAGAGGAGGAGGGTTTTTAGCAGAGGTTGGCGTCGATCCACGACATTTGTAGACTCGACTTGCATGGATGAATGTCGAGCGCCGCAACAGGATGATGTATAATTCCCAGAATTCTCAAGCAGCCTCCATCAGGAACCCCGCCATCCGCTATTTCCACAGGCTGTTGACCTGTACCGTCCTTGCTCGAGTAGCTCATGCGAAGGTCCAGTCTCATGAAATGACCATTATTGCCGCCGCGCTCTCTGGCCGGACTCTCAGCGTTGGTTGCTTCCTCGCTGACCATTTTGAGCGCCAGCAGGCCTTGACCGGGACCACCCGTATCTGCTGTGGGGGTATGATCACACCTATCACCCTACATGTCGGTGTTATGCCCGCAGAGCCGCCTGTTTCCAACAGTATTTTTCTCAACAGGGCGGCCATTACATCGATGGAGATGATCAAGAGAGGAGCGGCACTGCTCTGGATTTTTCAGCAGAAAGACGGCGACCGACTCTTCCCACTGCCAAATCAGGCGCTCACACAGATCTTTATTCCTCCGAATGGTGATCAGATTGTGGAGAATTTCACGATGGCCACTCCTGCTCATGTGGCTGCTATCATTGATGATTTCCACATTCCGGGCAGGCGATCAGCACGCGCAGCATGAGCTGACAATGTTGGTGAGGATGAGGAGATGGCCGAGGAAGAGGCCGCCTATGAGAGTGGGGACGATGCCGATCCCCGTTACTTCCATGTGCATGCTCCGGAGTTTGCAGAGATGCAGGAGTTCATCTCTGACGGTCGCCAAGAGGACCGCATGTATCAAGAGGAGCAGTTTGGCGGCATTTACACCTTCATGGACGAGCAAAGAGCCGCCACTGCTCGCTTTGAGGAGCGTTTTGCGGGATATGATCGGCGATTCGACCAGATTGACACTTTCATGGCAGATCAGCGAACAGCCAATGCTCGACTGGAGAAGCATTTGGTGGCGCAACAGCAGCAGCATGCCGACTACATAGAGATGATGCGCCGGTGTGGCCAGCACTGGGGCATTGAAGGCCCACCCCCACCGCCACCTTATTAAGGTATGATGTTAGGTTAACCACTTCTTCTTCTTTCAAACTTATGCCCCGTTTTCACGTGGAATAAGTTTGGGGGGAGTGGGAAGTGCGGTTAATTTAACGGGTTTTTATTGTTTTTCCTTGTTTTTATTGTTTTCTAGTTTTAAGCTGCGTGTCTTGGTTGTTTTTGTGTGTCGATTGATTCTGATGCATTTACATGAGTAAGGCGAATTGGCTGATGATAGTTGTTTTTCGAGTCTGAGTTATTGTTTGATTCTTGAAACCTTGGCGAACCGACGCATATTTTTGATGAATTTGAGTCAGTGCCTTTGAGAATGGATGTTATTTGTGATAGCCCATGAGATTTGAGCTGTTGTGCATTTTAATGCAAACTTTCTTGTTAAGAGTTATCATGCATGTTTCAATCTTCTAGAACTTGCCTTGGTTCTTTATCGAGATCTCTAGGTGTGTTTGAATGTAGAGATGATTTTAGGCCCTCTTTTGTTAGCCACATACTTCCCATACACTAACCCGTACGTGAATCCATTTGTTACCCGAGTTTGAATCCATTTGTTACCCGTACGTGGGATACCACTCACGAAAAAATCGGAACAACCAAGGCCGACTAGTAGGGTATTGGAAAACCCTAGCCGCCACGTGACCTACTTATATATATATATATACAGTAAGATAGGTCAAGGGGGCATCCAATCATTCACGCTCAAATCCGCCTCCACTTTCTATCACGTTCTCTGCTTTTCACTCTACGCCTCCACGCTCTCATCTTTCCACGTCTGCTATCCGACCAGTCTCACAACCTTCAATATCTCTAAGTCCGACTACCCGACTAGCCAGTCCGATGAGACTCACCCGACTCTTCCATCTCTACTTCATTAATCTCTTATCTCACTTATTTTAATCATTATTTATATTGATTATTTATATTGTTTGACTGACTTGAGCGTCGGAGGCCCTTCTATCGACAGCTCCACCAGTGCTCCTAGGAGGGCTCAAACGTGTTCTTTGGTGTCAGGTTGCTAGTGCCCGACCAACAGGACATACCCTGCGTCCCATTCTGTAGTTGTTAGATTCATCCCCAACAACTTATATACTATAGTTTTGGAATATTTTTATTAAAAAACAGACTTATTTTGGATGACTATTCCAAAAATATAGTATATAATTTTTTAATATTCTAACCTTCTGTTATAAATATTAATCATGTTCTATTACGACATAATAAAATTTTATTTTATAATAAATATTATTAAAAATATTTAAATTCGTAGTGGAACACGGTGGCACATATAAGATTGTGGGACAAAGGATCCCATCCGGCCAATGTGCCAATAATTTAGTCAAGTTTTGTTTTATTATCTTTCTCTATTTATATACTAATATTTCTTATTTGTCTATAAAGTAGGGGGCATTTTATAATTTTAAAAATAAATTCGATTTCATTTTATTATTCGGTTCGATTTTTTTAGAATTTGACTACTTAGTTAAATTACAAAATGCTCCCTACTTTATGTACAAACTTTGTTAACTATCACTGCTCTAGAAATAGGTACTCTTTCCAGCAACCGTGTATGCTCAGTAGTATTTTATTTTTTCCTGGTATATATTTTAATAAAATTATTTGAGCATTATAAATAGTAGGACCGCTTAAAAAGTTCAAGATTCTCAATTAGATCCAGAATCGAACTGAAACTGAATTTTGGTTAATGGTGCGATTTGTGTTCCCATAAATCGGCGCCGAACGGTTTTTAATCGAGATCCGATAAACTATAATGATTAAATTGTTAATATTAACCCCAACTAGTGTTAAACCCGCGCGATGCGCGGAGTGACGATCTGTAAAAAAAAAATTAAATAAATCGAGATGTTACAAAAAAAAATAGTATTATCAACAAAAAATAAATAACTAAGCTAATAATTTCTTAAGAATACAAAAAAATGAAATCTTATAAAACAAATTGTCTTCAAATCAAGAGAACACATGAAACATGATTACCAAAAAAAAAAAAAGAGTAATTCAAATGATTAATTCAAATATTCTAAAAAACTTCCTTATACCCAACATTCTCCGTCGGCGTACAATCTTTATCATCATCTCCACGTATCAAAATTTTGAGACCTCTACAACTTATAACCCTTGACATAACTACATATGTAAAATTGGCCATGACGAATCACAGATTTCTTCAAGTAAAATCCAACATTAGAAAGAGATTGTCCCTGACTTTTATTAATAGTCATTGCATACGACACAACTAAAGGAAATTATCGACGTATAACCAATCTCATCCCATTTTGGACCGAGACAAATCCAGTTGTAATTTGATGATTTGTTTCAACTTTATCTGATCCCAAGAACAATTAGTAGCTCAAATTAATCAGATTCTCTTTAAAAGAAATACAAAAGTAAAGCCTGGATTGATAAATAGTTTCATTAATAATTCAAGATTTTTAGATTGTTCGTTTTTTTTTTTGTTAAATAAATAATAATAAAAAGGTGCCACGTGGATAAATTTCAGGGAGGCTTTTTTGGCTCCAAAATGGTCTTACACAAAATTTTCAGTGGAACTACGATCTTCATCATCAACTCCACATATTAGTATTTTGAGACCCCTACAATTTGTAACCCTCGAGGAAACTGTATACGTTGGATATGAAGGTGACAAAGATATTCAAAGGTATTAGAACTTCTACCTGAATTGTGTTCATCCAATAATTTTGTTTCCAAATCACATACACCAAGCCTAGTTATATTGGTATAATGATTCTCACACAATATAATTATACAATAAATAAGCAAAATCTGCTTCACAAAATAATTAAGTTAAACTCAAACCTAAACTCATTTTATAATAAATGTCTTTAAGATCATCTTCAACCATTTACATCAAACCTAAACACATTTTATAATAATGTCTCGTAAAATAATAATCCAACTACAATTATGTACACAAAATAAAAATCAAAATAATCTTCTTTTTGTATTCCTTTTTCACACTACGTACTTTTTATACTCTCTGTCCACAATTTTTCTTTACATTTTGCCATTTTGGTCCGTCCACAATCTTTCTTTACATTTCAATTTTGTCAAATTAGGAAACTTTTTCTAAATAACTTTAACCTCATCCATCAACATCATTACTTTAACTAGACTAATACTCTCATTTACAAAAATGTTATTGATGACCCACCTCTAAGCTTCAACATCATTACTTTATCTTCGCACTTTTAATTTAAAACACACACATAAATGGGACCCAAACTCCACTCATTACGTATATTTACTCAAAGTCAATGCACCTTATTAAAATCCGTGTCGGATCAAAGTGTCAAGGAATATCATGAACATATTTTTTTTCCAATAATATCTATACATTTATTCTAAATTGCATGTTAGCTCACAAAACTTTTTCAATAAATAATTTCATATGAATATGAAATCATATCCGATATTTAACTATAAAGAAATAAATATATAAATATTTATTCATTAAATTAGAGAAAGTTTCATATTTTGATATAAAAATCACATTAGAATAAATCACAACATAAACATTAATCTGAATAAATGATACTTATTTTCTTATTATTTATGTATTAATATTGTTATTATGATACTTTTTTCTTAGTATTGTACAATGGTATTAAAATTTTAATAAGTATTCCATAATTAATTTTATAAATTTAGATCCTTAATTGAATTTAATAGATTTAATATTCCACAATTAGCATAACAAAAATATATTGCACGCTTAATTTAAAAATGGTAGTGTACACTTAAACAAAATATAAATTTCACACTTACGTACAATAAAATAACACTTTTATATATATATATATATATATATACACACAAAAACAGATATAAAAGATAAAAGAAAAAGGAAGTACCTAGGGAGCTCACACAGAACTCCTTTTATGAAGAGAGTACGGATGAGCCTTCTCCTTCTCAGAAATTCGCAGGGATTAATGTACAGCGGATTTTTTATTTTTTTTAATAGGAAGGATATATTTTTGGAGTGCAGGATGGATATAGGAATTACTATAAGCTAGGGGTGTTGGGTCCCGGAGGGTCACAAAACTGGTGTATGGGGGGGGAATACACCAGTAGGGTCTTTTTCGAAAAAGCAACACAAGACACAGAGTTCAGTTTTTAAAACAGGATGAGAAACTGTGACTGAAAAGGTTCAGTCGGATTGACTTCAGTATGGAAACAAGATACCAAACTGAAGTCCAGAGAGG
>JAYJMF010357381.1:0-10421 GCA_036873715.1 Salvia sclarea | reverse complement strand
AATATCAGTTGCGGGCACCCGCTCCGAACAGCTGGCAGTCACGATTGATGCTGTTACCGATGACGTCCCGCTGCCACAGGTGCCGGGAGGCATGGTGAATGCCTTTCTGCTTTCCAGTGACGGTATTGATAATGCGGTCGCACCCCGGCTGTTTTATGATATCGGTGATGCATTTACGATGGCATTCTGGATCTATGTCGATAATCCGGCGGGTACAGGATCGGCTGCTCAGATGTTGTTCTCTACTGGCGGGAATTTGGAAGCTTGGATTGCGGCTGATGGTTCAGGGCGCCTGGAAATACGCTCCGGCATAGTGACGCATGAGACTTCAGAAACGGTGGCACCTGGCTGGCACTACTTTGCCGCAACAGCGTCGTCATCGGGGCGAAGCGTCTACATCAATGGCAATGAGGTTTTCAGCGATGAAAACCCCTTGACCGGAATGTTTAGCTTTCTGTTTGGGTATGATTTTCTAACTCCGGACAACGATCAGCCTGTAATCGACGGGGCCATCAGTGATGTGCAGGCTTGGTCGCGTGTCCTGACCGGCCAGGAGCTGGATGCGGCATATGCTGGGAAGGTGGACATCACGGACACCGATCTCGTCGGCTATTGGCCCCTGTCCACACCGGTGCAGGACGAGAATCAGTTTGAGAATGAGAAAGCGGGTGGCCCGAATCTGAACGCCTCGCGTTTCGCGACCATCGGCCTCGTGGATGACGCTGACGGATATGGGGGGCGCGCGGCCTATTTCTCGGCAGGTAACCCTGTGTTGCGCGGCTCGGGTGCACTGCCTGAGGCCCAGGTCATTATCTCCATAGACGACGGGGTTAGTGCCCATGATGTTGAAACACTCTCGGATTCGGCCGGCACCTGGAGTGTTCAGCTTGACCTGAATCCCGAGATCGAGACGACCTATCAGATTTCAGTCAGACAGATGGACGCCGCCGGCAACATGGCCGAGACGCCCACAGTCACCAGCTTGACGATTAATCCTGTCCAGCCGGCAACCCCGGGACTGTCACAGGAGACCGATTCCGGCACGCAGGGGGATGGGCGCACGGCCAACCGCCAGCCTGAATTCACGGGCACCTTGCCGCAAGGCACGCAGGAGGGCGTCACCATTGCGGTGAAGGTGGGAGACGCGCCGGAAGTCGCAGGCAGTGTGCAGGGTGACAATGGAAACGGGCTGTCCATAGACTATGTGAGTGGAAACTGGAGCTATGCGCTGGGCGAGGATCTGGCACTGGGTGACCATCGTGTCACTGTCTCGGTGGATGGTGTCAGTTCGACCGCATTCGTTGTGACCATTTTTGAGTCCGCACCTTCCATAACTGATACGCCGGTGTTGATTGAAGACGCCTCGTTTGCGTCTGGCGATCTGGAACTGAGCGGACAGGCTGGTTCAGATGTTCATAGCATTACGATCCAGTGGGACGACAACGACAGTGGCACAGCAGATCCTCAGGTCGCCGATATTCTTGTGAACGCAAATGGAAACTGGTCTGCAGCTTTCTCCAGGCAGGATCTGGAATCCATGGTCGATGGCACGTCGGTACGTTTCACAGTAACGGCGAAGGACGAAAACGGACTGGTGCTTGGCACGACCGTGTCCGGCGACATCGCGCTCGAACTCGACAACGAGGCGCCTGAGGCAAATGGTGCCGTTCAGGTTGAGACACTCGTCGTTGGCGCCGGCAATCCTGGCAATGTTGGAGGAACGCTCCTTCTGGACCTGACCAATGTCAATGGCGGGTCTGAGATGGCATTTCTGGACCACGATGCACCGGGCTCGGCCAATGCGGCACTTCTCTACACCGCAAAGCTGATCGACGGGAGTGACTTGCCGGACTGGCTTGAGGTGACGCAGGCAGGTGTTGTTCAGGTTGTTGATGGGCTCACTGTACCGGAACTGGAAACACATCTGACGGTCAGGGTCACGGCGACTGATGGCGAGGGGGCGTCTGGTCACAGAGATTTTGTCGTTGATACTGTAGGTACTCCACAGCTGGCAGAATCTTCTGACACGGGGGTCGTTGGTGACGGCATCACCAAGGTCGATCGCCCGGTGTTGACCGGTCGCCTCCCCTTTGGCACCGAGGAAGGTATTCCCGTCAGTTTCTTCGTAGGCAACAATCCAATCGCAAGCACAACGGCCACGACAACGGGCGGCGCGTTTGAGGTCGATTATCAGGCTGGTACCTGGACATACACTTTCCCGAGTACCCTTGATGAACGTGACTACAGCGGATGGTATCGTCTTGATGTAGATGGTATCAAATCAGGCTATGTCAGCTTTGTGATTGATCGTACTGTCGATCCGGTAGGCAGTCCCGACAGCTTGCAGCTTGACGGCAGTGTCCCCATGTCCGGTCAAGCTGAGCCTGCTGCCACTGTGGAATTGACGTTTTCCCAGGGAGGTGTCACCCAGACGATCGAGGTTGTTGCCGATGGGGACGGGGCATGGAGCGCGAGGCCGGACCTGTCCTCCCAGGTGTCCACTGACTACTCCCTCACCCTTCGGCAGACCGATATTGCTGGCAATGTATCTGCGTCTTCGGGGCCTTGGGTAATTGAAGTCCTCCCGCCGACCGTTCCCGACATGGAAGACACGTCCGATAGCGGGCTTGTTGGCGATGGCCTGACAAGAATTGCTAGGCCGGAGTTCAGCGGTAGCCTTCCGGCTGGCATTGCAGATGATGCATCTGTGGTCCTTCTGATAAACGGGTCAGTCGTGGTGACCGGGTCAGGAACAGGCACGTTCGATGGTCTGGCTCTGGACTATGGCGAGGGGACATGGAGTTACGTCCCGCCGGCTGACTTGGATGACGGTTCCTACGCGCTATCACTGCGGATTGGCGGCGTTCTGTCGTCTGAGTACCACTTCGAGATTGATACGCAGATTCCGCAGACGCTGACCATTGACCCGGAGATCAATGCTCTTTGGCTTGGCAATCTGGATGGGAACGGTGCGCAGGGCGGCGTCATCGCACACACGTTCTCGACTGAGGCCACTATTGCCGGATGGGTCTACATCGGCAATGCGGACGGCACGACGGCGACCGGGCAGGAAGCCCAAGTCATCTTTGCAACGGAAGGTGATCTGGAGGTCACCATTGCGTCAGGCGGAAGTATTCAGCTTCAGGCCAATGGTGTGGCTGTGGACACGGGGTTCACGGCAACATTGGGTTGGCACTATGTCGCTGTTACCCGCACTCCTTCCGGTCAGTCCTTCTATTTTGACGGCGCGGCTTCGCAAGCCAGCTTCTCCGTGGCGGCGGCTTCGCCCGCAGGGCTGCGCCTTGGGCTTGGTAGCGGGCCGGGCGACAGGCCGCTGATAGGGGGCGGCCTTAGAGATCTGCAGGTCTGGGACAGGGCGTTGGACCAGTCGGAACTGGAGGCCGCCCGTACCGGCGGAATTGTAGATCTTCAGGATACGGATCTTGTTGGGTATTGGCCTCTCTCCGGCACGGGTGGGGATGCCATGAGCAACAGCAAGGACGGTGGTCCGGACGTGGGCAAGGTTGGAAATGCCAGTGTTTCTCCGGTCCCCGACGGAACCGGCTTCGAGGGCATTGTAACTGTTGGGCTTAATCCGTTGGTATCAGGGAGCGGCGCCATTCCCTTCACCACCGTCACAGTGACAGTCGAGTGGGACGGCGGCAGCACTGTTCTTGTCACACAGGCGGATGAACTGGGCAACTGGTCAATACAGCCTGGTCTCGAGCCGGAGGTCGTGACCGATTACACAATCACCGCGTCGCATCAGGATGCTGCCGGTAACAGCTATTCCACCCAGTCCCCACTGCGTGTGTCGAGGGACGCTATCGCACTACCCATCCTTGATGCGGCATCGGACACCGGTGTTGCAGGCGACAACATCACGCTCGCGGATAGCCCCGAAATCCGCGGGTTCCTGCCGACAGGTTTTACGCTTGAGCAGGGGTTCGTGCTTTACATAAACGGAATGGCCGTGGCCAGTACGACAGGCGATACCACAGTCAATGGCCTGACCGTGAACATGGCGGACCGGGAATGGAGCTATGTTCCGGAAACACCTCTTGCGCCTGGCGAGTATGCTTTCTCGTTCACCGTCAATGGGGAAGCATCAGGCACCCTGACAGTAGAAGTAACCGCAGTGCCGCCGCCGGCACTGCATCCGGACTCCGATAGCGGAGTATCCCAGACAGACAGTCTGACAAGGGACACAACCCCGACTTTGGTAGGCACACTGCCGGAAGGCATCGGGGAAGGAACGGCTGTTGCACTTCTCATGGCCGGTTCCGAGCTGACGTCGGGATCAACTTCCGGTACACACAATGGCCTGACGATAGACTATGAGAACAGGCTATGGTCATTCACGCCGCCTTCGCCGCTGGCCGAGGGGGAGTACGCGTTTGTGCTCCGGATTGCAGGCTTCGATTCAGACCCATTGCCGGTTGAAATCGACTTGACCGCTGACGACGCTGTGATGCTGGCCCCCCCTGAAAACGAGATCAGGGCCGTTAGCATTTCCAATAGCGGCCAGACCACGTCAGGTCAGTACATGTATGTCAATGTGGGCGGCTCGGGCGACATGACCTTGGGCGGATGGGTCTACATTTCAGAGACTGATGCATGGCAGTCCATACATGATACCACGTCCGAACTGGATCTGAAGATCGCCCCGAACGGCAGTATTAGGTCAGGGGGCATTGATACTGGATTTGTGGCAACCGCTGGCTGGCACTTCTTTGCACTCGTCGGAGATGCAACAAATGGAACTCACACTGTCATATGGGATGGGCAGCAATCATCGAAGACATTCAGTTTCGCCAGTAGTGATTTGGGAAGGAAGCACAGTTTCGGGGCTAGTCTAAACCTCACTAATGATACCTTCTCTGTGCTGGAAAATGGAGCGTATAGCGGGATTGGCATATGGAACCGCGCCCTCTCTGATGATGAGCTTGCCCGATTTGCGGGGGGGCAGGTTGATGATGGCGACACCACCCTTCTCGGGTACTGGTCGCTGAATGGAACCGACGCCAATGCGGTGCTTGATGGTCCACCTATGCAGCGGTGGCTAGCTGGCTTTGATACGTTTTCAGCCACACAGGGTTACACGGGACCGGCTCAGGCATCGGTTGAAGACGGTCTGGTTGTTCTGAGCGGCAGTGGTGCCGTTGCCGGCAATCAGGTCAGGATAACGGTGCGTAACGCGAATGACAGCGTTGCCCTCGCGTCAGTCGATGGCCCGTCCTTTTCCACATATATGCAGACGGGAAACGCGGCCAGTAGCGACCGCGGCGGCCTGACCCTGGACCATGAGTACTCAGGCGTTGGTAGTGTCGCTGGCTGGGTTTACATCGCCAACCCGACAGGGCAGGGCATGGATGATAACCAGCGTATCGTCCACACCTATAGGGACATGTCCCTTCGGATTGAGAAGGGTACGGGCAAGATTGAATTGTACAGCTTCAAAACAGGGGCAAAGGAGTTTCAGGACACCGGCTTTGTAGCGACGGCTGGATGGCATTTCTTTGTGATCTCGGATGGGCAGGACGACAAGAACTTTTACTGGGATGGTGTGGCCTCATCCACGAGTCTGAATACCGCCAACTCCGAGAGGACAAACATCCACTTTGGGCGACACGCAGCCAACCAGGAAGGTGCACTGGACGGTGCATTCCGGGATATCCAGTTCTGGGACCGCGCTCTGACAGCTGAGGAGGTTCAGCGGTACTACGCCGGTGAAGGCGTAGACCTGAATGACCCTGACCTTGTTGGGTTCTGGGCGCTGGACGAGGCGTCAGGAACAACCAACGCGGTTCAGGGTGGTCCTGATCTTACGAAGCAGGGCGGCGCAGCGATCGGCATCCAGCAGGAGTTGACTGTTGTCGCCGATGCGCAGGGCAACTGGCAAGGTGACATTGCCCTGGAGGACGGGACCTCGTACGACATCAGCGTTGTCCAGGTCGATGCCGCCGGAAATCCCAGCGATGCTGTCTATACGACTATTGACGTTCCGGTCATCCCGTCAGCGCCCAACCTCCTGGCCGGCTCCGACAGCGGTGCGGCAAACAATGATGATGTGACGGACGATGCCACACCTGACCTGACCGGAACACTGCCGGCGGGCACTGTCCAAGGTGCGCCTGTTGCCCTTTACATGAATGGAACTCTGCTCACGGCCGCCACGGATGGGACAGCAGAGCTCTCGGTAGATTACGCCAGTGAGACTTGGACCTACACGCCACCCAACGCGCTGAGCGACGGCGAGTATGAGTTCATGGTGACCGTGGACGGGATCGAATCCTTGCCCCTGATCGTGACGGTGGACACG
Source organism: Salvia sclarea (assembly GCA_036873715.1). Taxonomy (NCBI): domain Eukaryota; kingdom Viridiplantae; phylum Streptophyta; class Magnoliopsida; order Lamiales; family Lamiaceae; genus Salvia; species Salvia sclarea. Next base: position 4,099 of record JAYJMF010357381.1, on the reverse strand, counting down.
ACAGCCCCCACGGCCCCGGTGACCGTCAATCCACCGGCTCTGGTGGAAGCCGCCACCTTTGACGGCAATACGCTGACCATTAGCGGGACATTCGCTGATGATGTATCGGAAATGGTCGTGTCCTGGAGTGACGGCAATCCTGGGTCACTGAACGATCCCAGTGCTGAAGCGCAGATCGATACGGCAACCGGGACATGGACTGCCAGCTTCAGTCTGGCTGAGATGCAGGGCATGACTGACGGGCTGAACCTCACCTTCACGCTTGCTGCGAAGGATTTGGCCGGGAATGAAGCTGATCTCGTCACGTCAGGCCCCGTGGCACTTGAGCTTGAGAACCAGGCGCCTGTCGAAAACGATCAGCAGCCAATCAGTACTGTTCTGGTTGGTAGTGGCGCTGCCGGCGGCACGCCAATTCTGGACCTTGAAGACCTGTCCGGCGACGGCGGGGCGACCATTAACGACACCGCATTTGCGGACGGCGATGCGCCAGGTTCCCTGCATGGTGAGCTGACCTATTCAAGCAGCAACCTTCCTGCATGGCTCACCCTGACATCAGATGGTATTCTCAGAATTGCTGACGGAGAAACCGCGCCTGATATTGATACGCCCATTACCATCACGGTAACCGCAACTGATGGTACTGGCTCAGGCGTATCCCGCGATATTGAGCTCGATGGCGGTGTGCCGGTAACGCTCGCCAGTGACATTGCGAATGTGACAAATGTAGATGCACGCTCGAACATCGTACTGTCTTCCAGCGAGGGATTGAGGCTTACGAACGCAGATGCGACCTATTTCGTGCGCCTGACGGAACAGTCAGAGACTTTGAGTAAGTCCGGTTTTGCCGGGGAAGACCGGGTCAGTTGGCAGACAATCGAAGTCACTGTTGTGGATGGAGATGCGTCCTTCGATGGCGGTTCCATCAGCATTGTGGACGGCAAGGCCGTTATCGACTTTGATCACGATTTCGACCTCTCCAACAACTACAGTGTACAGATAGATGCGGGCCTCTTCCGTGGCGCCGCAACAGGCCTACAGACCGTTGCAGTCGGCGAAGGTGAACTGACGTTCTCTACGGTCACACCTGATATCGGTGGCCAAACGGCAAAGGTATTTGAGGGCACGACACTGGTTGATGGTGCGGTCTGGTACGACGGCACCGGCGGGGACTATTTCGGAAATGCCGTTGGGCTGAATGCGGATCTGTCTGGCACAGCGGGTGTCGTTGTCATTGGTCGGGATACGGATCTGACATCTGGTGCCGAGTTGAATACAGGTAGCCGTACCATGCTGACAGGCTTTGGCAGAGATGATCTGATCTACATCGATAGTGATTTTGATGCTGATCCCAACGTCCTGACTATCGACACCATAAGTGTCGATGACGGTGGCGGCAGCGTTCCAACCGAACTGGGTTTTGCCGCTGAAGAGGATGCAGCAGGCGTTTTGATCCAATTTGAAGATAGGGCGGAGACCACCGTCGACGAAAGCGGGCTTACAGCAGTTGCATTTCAGAATGCCGATATAGGTAGTGGCGAACACAGCTTCGAATCCCTGACGGGGAACGGCACGCCCGTCATTGGCGGTTGAAGCCTTGGAAACGGGCCTTGCGGCTGAGGCCTTAAGTATTGCAGGCGTTGTGGGATGTGCACCTGTGCGGGCGCTCGCGGAGCTGGCCTCGCCGCGTGCACTTTTGATACTCCGCGAGTTCCATAAAAGCCCTCCCAGTTTGGAAATGAGTCTTCTGAATTCGACGGCGCGTCGTGGCTATTGTGTAGCCGCATAAATCCTCAACTGCGGGGGATGTCCTCAATGCCTGACGTTCAGGAGACCTCCGAGGAGATCCAAATCGGGAGTGACGAGTAAATGGCCACGACAACCTTTATTCTTCTGGGGGCTCAGGGGACAGAGACCCATGTTGACCTTGGCTTGCACATTGGGACGCTGTCACTTTCAGGTCAGGAGTATGTTGTTCAGGGGTCTGATGGTGACAACAGCTTCTTCTTGCGTCCCGACGGGTACAGCTTTGATTTTACTGACAATGCCGGGGGGAGCGACAAGATCTATCTCACCGGCCAGCGCAGTCAGTACACCGTGTCAGAGGATGCTGGGGTCAAGACGATTGCACGCTCGGTGGGTGATACAACTGAGACGGTGAAGGTCGCCGCTGATGCCATCAACATGACCGTCGTTTTTGCCGACGGCCATATCTCCGCGAATGCCTTGTCTGAAGGCACGTCAGATGTGCTTGGGACGGATGAGACCTCTGGCATCCCAAATTTGCCGGCAGTGAACAGTGGTGGTATTCGCCTGGGTACCTCCGGCGGGGCGGTCGATCAGACCAATGCGATCGGGCTCAACGGTGTCACCTTCTCTGTCTATGGAAATGGCGGAGTCGATCAGGTGTTTGTGACAGCTGGCGGCCAGGTTGATGCGACCCGGCTCGGCGCGGCTGAAGACCGGATTTATCTGGAGGGAAGCTGGGGCGATTACACAAAGTCATGGCAGGGTTCGCACCTTACGCTGACGCGCGACGTTACCAATGCTCTGTCCGGGCAGATCGACACGGAAAGTGTGAAGGTCATCGGTGGCGTCGGTGCTGCGAATGACCGCCTGTTTTTTGCCGATGGATCCGTGTCCACCCGGGCGGCCCTGCTGGCCTTGCGTGCCAACAACGACAATGCCTACGACATCACCGGCGATGCGTCTTGGGATAGTGGGAACACCTCGTTCTCGTCGGTTGCGGCCCTGGAAGCTCCTGATACCCTCACGCTGGCTGTGGACAGCGGTGCAGAAGCCGATGACTGGGTTACAAGCAATGGAACAGTGAATGTTGCTGGCCTGTCAGAAGGGCATATCTGGCAGTACAGTACTGACAGCGGAGTAACATGGACCAATGGCACGGGCACATCGTTTGTCCTGTCTGGTCAGCAGTCCGGAGAGCAGGGGATTTCATTTGCAGCTGGGACGGTACAGGTCCGGCAGATCAATCCCTTTGGTGTCGCAAGTGAGCCCGTGGCCAATAGCATTGGAATTGTGGTTGACTCGCTGACAGTCACGCCAGGCTTTTCTACGAATGTCACCGGCTTTGCTAGGGCAGACGGCGCTGCCAATAGGATGAGCGTTTCACTCGCCACTGACCTGAGCGACATCACTGTTCAATTTTGGGTGTACATAGATGAATTGGCCACCGGCAGTAACCGGCAGCTTACAGGTGGAGTGAACTACTCAGCCCGCATCCAGGATGGCGGGGAAATCGGAGTTTGGAACGCAGGCTCCAGTTATTTGGATACCGGCATAGTCGTATCGCATGGTTGGAACTTCATTTCCTTTTCTGTCGATTATAATACCGACGATGTTGTGACAACCATTGTCAATGCTGATAACCCAGACGGTTTAGCTGCTACAGTAAGGTTGACCGGGCACAACGCAAAAGACAGTAACGATACCAGTATGACCATTGGGTCCGCGGCAGCCGGCAACACTGGTATGATGGAAACGTTCCGTGACCTTCAGATCTGGGAGGGGACACGGGACACGCAGACGATCGTAAGCGACAGCCGCGCTCAGCTGGCTGGCTCTGAGCTAAACCTCAAATCCTATTGGCGCCTTGATGGCAATACGAATGCTGCGCCAGTCAATCTTGTTGACGGGGCTGCTAACCTCACGATTACCGGTACCGTGCACAGGGGAAGGGAGGTATTGGATTATTTCCCCGGCTATTCAGAGCAGGCTGTGCCAGATACTCTCATCCTCAGAGGGGTGTCTGAAGCTTTTGCCACCATAACGGTCACCTATGGAAGCGGCACTGTGGCCGGTACAACTGTTGCGGATAGCCAGGGCAACTGGAGTTTCAAGTTCAGTGAGGGTGTCTTGAGCGCCGGTGCCCAAACCATCACGGCTACCGCCGAAGATGATGCCGGCAATACTGACACCATCACTGGTTCCATTGTGGTGGACCTCTCTCTCCCCACTATTCCCGATCTTTTGGCAACATCAGACACAGGACAGTCAAACTCTGACAACGTCACCTACGATACAACACCGTCCTTCAGCGGCAAGTTGCCATCCGGAACCACGACAGGCACGGTGCAGATAC
>JAYJMF010357350.1:0-10423 GCA_036873715.1 Salvia sclarea | reverse complement strand
TTTGGGTGGGTAATTAGCGGGTATTACCCAATGGGTTCGGGTCGGGTTTGGGAAAAAAAGTTACTACCCATGACGGGTTTGGGACGGGTATAGGTTTGAAAATTTTAGACGGGTATGAGTTTGGAAAACGTTTAATGAGTGGGTACCCGACCCATTGTCATTCCTAATTCAAACTCTTCTCTATTATTTTGGGTGGCAAGTTAGGAAAATGTGCAATCGCTATTAAGGTGCATATGGCCTTATTATGCAATAATAACATGCAGACAACACTTAAACAATAATACTACTATTAATACAAATCGACAAAAAATATATGGCATAGGTAGAATTCGAAAGTTTTCAATTTACTCGTGTCGGACCCGAAATCACACAAGACCCCCCCTTTCAGTTTGGGCCGTAAAGAAAAGGAAAAGCATAGCGTTAGATTGTTTTACTATAGTTGAAGCCATTAATTTCCCCAACTCCCCCCGCGAAGCATAAAAAGGGTAGAGCTATATTCTTAATTTATTAAGGTAGCTACTAAAAATATAAGCTAGAAAGAAAATTGATGACGACGGAGATGGAGACTACGATAGACCAGCCGCTCTCCCCGATGGGGCGGCTGTTCGTGCAGCCGGGGTCGGACCAAGTGATTAACTGCGTCATCGCTGGGAAAAACCCCATCGCGCTCGGCTCCCTGAAATCCGAAATATCGAACTCGCTCATGCTGAAGCACCCGCGCTTCTGCAGCGTCATGCTCCGCGACCGCCACGGCCGCGAGCACTGGCGCCGCACTGATGTTGACATCGACCGCCACCTCGTCATCCGACACGCGCGCGTCTCCGACGACCCCTACGCCTCCGACGACGACGCCGTCAACGAGTACGTCGCGAACCTCACGTTCTCGGCGCCGCTGGCTCCGGACAAGCCGCTATGGGAGATCCACGTGCTCGCGGCACACAATGCCGCGGTGTTCCGTGTGCACCACGCGCTAGGGGATGGCGTGTCCTTGATGTTGCTCCTTCTCTCTCACTGCCGCCGCGCTGATGATCCCGCGCTCCTCCCCATCCTCGGCGGTGGGGCTGGCGGCGCCGCGCTCACGCGGAGGAGGTGGAGTGTTTGGATGCTGCTCAAGCTGGTTTGGTTCACTTTAACGTATGTGGTGGAGTTTGTGATGAGGGTGGTGTGGCTCAGCGATAGGAGGACCGCCGTCACGGGCGGATCTGGAGTGGAGATGTGGCCGCGCCGCCTCGCCACCGCCACGTTCCGCCTCGCCGATATGAAGACGGTCAAGCGAGCCGTGCCGGACTCGGTCAGTACTATTTTTTTCTTTTCTTACTATTTTTGAATACCTGATCAACATTATTTCTCTGAAAGATCTCTGTCGTTGTATCATATAATAAATTTGAATGGGATATAAAGGCCAACTAACTTAGTAGTAGTAGTAGTATTAACTAGAACATAAATCTAGCTAAAAATAAACAAATAAGAATGCTAGATACTATCCCTAAAAAAGAATATTAATATATTTAATCATATCATTTAGTTCTAATTTTTGTTGATCATACGTTGCTAATATCGTCGGACATATTAGTATATCGGTGAATAAACTATGATCTAATTCGGAAAGCGACTTTTTACAAAATTCAAAAAAAAAAAAGAGCTGTTGAAAATTCATTACTTCATTGCTAAAATTAAAATTTGTGTACTCTATACATTATTAGTACATATTATACTTTTTCATAGTATTCTTTTCCTTTTCTCGCAAAATTGTAGTGTTCTTTTTAGTAAGTGCATTGAGTTCTATTAAGGTGCGTAAATTCTCTTATGTACCTATCTATTTCAAGTGTTCTATAGAGTGAAAGAATTTCCTTGGTAGCTTTTTTATCTCCTTTTTATTCTATTGGATAATATTGTCATTAGGCTGCGTCAGACTTTGGTATTAAAATTATCATGGAAAAAATAAGGAAAGGAAAAAATTCATCCTTTGATTTTTTTTCCTTCTTTTTCACATCCTTGTCAATAGAAAAGGATTTCACTTTTTTTTCTTCCTCATTTTCACTCAAATGAGGGAATAATATTATCACTTTCTTGTTAGTGTGATAATATTTTCCTTCCATTGGAATGAAAAGAATGAAGAAGATAAGACAAAATTCTTTTTTATAGATAAGGAAACGTAAAAAAAGGAAAATTTAAAGGATAAGTGTTTTCTTTTCCCTCATTTTCTTATTATAATTTTACAACCAAAGAGAACGCATCCTTAGAGTTTGGTGTGATAATATTTTCCACCTTAGACAATATGTGATAGACAAAGTTGAGATCACTATTTCTTTTTTTAGTAGATAATAAAATGTGCATTTTGTCAGTTGCATAGACATTCCTTTTCTTCAAAACTTCAAGTCCACTAATTTTTGGAACATTAATCATCCAAACCAAAATGGAGAGGAAATTAATTACTTACTTAGGTACGAAACTAATCTAATCATAGAAATACTTAAATGATGCAATCAAAATTTTTGCACCACGTAATCTATTTTCGGATGCTTTTTTTCGTCTTATGTGCATTATTCCGTGATAGCATATGGTTGCCCACTACCAGATAATCAATATTCCACGATGTATTTTTGGATTATGTCTTTTCAGGGGAATTTTGGATGTTGATATTTCGTATTTTTGCCCGCCAGATAATTCATTTTCACGCTGTATTTTATGGGATGAGATCATTAATATTCCACGATGAACGATATAGATCTATTTCCAAATTTTTGTGTGCCATTTATGCACTACACTCATAGTAATATGTTTAGATTTATTAATTAAGGGCAGATGTATATATATATACATTATGAAATAACTAATTCACACTAACAATAAAAATAAATAAAAGAAAACAATAGGTATAATACATCCTAGGTAATTGATGAGAAGTGATCCGGTAGTTGACCCAAAATCATATGTTAGTACACAAGGATAACATAGCATTTATGAGAAGCTTTTAAAAAAATTAGAGTGGGGCTGGTAGAGCATTCAATTATAGAATAGGGGTAGATTAGTATATGACACGAAACGAAATGCGCAACAAAATTATTTTACACGCGGGTGAATTGAGTGGGTGGGTAAGGGTACCGCTTATTGTATTATTAATTAATAAAGGTGGAGTAAATGAGTTTCAATTAGAGGAAGGAGTAGGTGGCATGTGAAATGTAAATAGGGAAAGCTAAGCTAGTGAGAAATAAATGCAATTAAAGTGTGTTTTTGCAGACCATCAATGACGTTCTTTTTGGGGTAATCTCAAGTGGGCTTTCTAGATACTTGGAGATGAGAGAAGCAAAAGGTAAATTATTAGTATATAAGAAGAATAAGAGGCATGCATGCATTAAATTAATGATGATGATTGCATGTGTAGGTCTGCGCAATGGGCTTCAAATGACGGGAGTGGCGATGGTGAATCTGAGACCGCCGGCTGCCCTTGAGGAACTGAGCGGCGATCCGGGCAACAAATTCGGTGTGATTCTGCTGCCCGTTTATTACCACACACGACATTCCGATCCTCTCCACTTCGTCAGGACATCCAAAGCCATGATCGACAAGAAAAAGCTCTCATTGGAGGCCCCCTTCTCTTACAAACTCTTGGACTCCATCATCTCTCTCATCGGCCCAAAGGTGCGTGCTTTTCTTTTCTTTTCTTTTTAACTCCAATATTCAAATACATTTTAGATTGAAGTTTTCCATTTAGGAATGATGTGCTGCTCATCATCCATGAAGCATCAATCATGTTTAATTATTCTTCATTTTAGACGAATTTTCGAATTGTGTGTTAAATGTTATAGAATGGGATTTGATTGTGGGTGCAGTTGGCGAGCATACTCAAGTATCGTCTGCTTTGCAACACTACGTTCACTGTTTCGAACATGGCTGGGCCTCAAGAGGAGATCACTCTCGCGGGGAACCCCGTCAAATACATCAGGCCCACTTCCAGCAGCCTGCCTCATGTATTATTAATTAATATTCATTGCTTATTTGTTTAATTTGTTTAGCTAATTTATTTATTGTTGCAGGCTATCACCATGCACATGATGAGCTATGCTGGAGTTGCAGACCTCCAAATCCTCGTCGCCAAGGATCTCATTCCAGATCCCAAACTTCTCGCCAAATGCTTCCAAGATTCCTTGCTCGAATTCAAGGCCGCTGCAGAGGCCATCCTCCATAAATCTTGACTCATTATTATTTAATTGTTTACCATTTCTCTCTGTGCATGCAATGCCAATGCCAGAAGCTATCTGTTCTGTTTATTCAAAAACCGAGTGATATATAGCATTCATTCTTCAACATATTCTACATTTGTACATCTACATTGCCATTTGCCACACACAACATTTGGAAGTCCAAGATGTTACAAATTTATTGTCATTTACCAAAGTAAATGGAGGTGTTCTTGCTGCTGCCTTTCTTCCTCCGAATCAGCAGCTTCCTCAGAAACCCGAAACCTCCGCCTCCGCCTTTCCTCTTGCTCGGGACTATGACCAGAGCTCCAGCTTTAACGTTCCGGTTCTCGTTCTTGCTCCCAAGATATGCTGCCGGTGTTGCAACCTGCAGGCCGTCTGGGAACGAGATGGCATTGTAGTTGCAACCGCTGCTCTCCACTGTTGTGCTTATGATCTGTTTCGTCTTGGGGGACTCCTCCCCGTTGTCCTCGCACATCATTTTGTCGCGCAGAGACGACCGCTGCTTCAACTTTTGTTTACTACTGTTGTCACTGTCACTCAAGGCTTTCAACTGCTTTCCCAGCTTCATTATGCTTTCTTCACATTCTGCTAACTTAGCAGATGCTTCTGCACTAATCTCCATTCCCTGCCATTTTCATTGCAACAAAAACCTTATCATATAATTCGAGATTAAAATGAATCATCACAAACTTATACCTCAACTCAAATTTCCACCTCATTTTCATACCTTTGCAAACAAATACAAAATCTTTATAATTTTTGCTACTCGGGCTCCCCAAAAAGTTTTTCTATGACCGAAAAGATGGCTTGGACTAAAGGACATCATCCATTGCAAAAATTGTAAGGATTGGGTATTTATTTGCAAAGGCTCGAAAGTGCTGTTGAAATTGCAAAATGAGTACAGCAGGTTTGTGATTTATTTTGCAATTGGAACTCCAATATATCTGATTTTTCTTCCACAGTAAAAGAGAAACTTACATTTTGTAGCAGCCCTCCTTGGCTTTCATGATTCTCTGCATGTGAGTTGTTTGCAATGCTGTTGATGAAAATTCACAAAACAAAAAAAGAACAGAATTATTTACAGTCTCATGCTAATTAAAGGTTAGAACCATTTAAGGGAATAAGAGATATATACCTTTCAAGTTGTAGTTGTAGCTCAAGGCAGGTTCCTTCCAGTTCTTGGCAGCAATGACTTTTATCGTCCAACTCAACTTCTGCAGAAGATAACTTCTGCAGGAGTTCATGCAGTTTAGCTTTCGTAACAGTGAGCTGTGTCTCGAGATCTTCGTTCACGACCTTCATATTCTCGAGCTCATCCTCGCTCATCCTCTTCGATTCCTTCAGTGCTTCCATCTCATTCTGCAGACTCGCAATGCCTCGTTGTGACTGAGCTAGTCTATGCAGCAGCACCTCGTTGCCCTGCCTCCCCGACACCGGACTATTAGCATCCAAAACTCGGCCCGATGATTTCAAGAAACTCAACTCATCCTTCAACCCTTTGATCTCTACTTTGGATACTGAATGCATCTTCTCCATTTCAAGCATGAGATTCTGCACGGACTCAAGCTGCAGGGCCGTTCCTGGCCCATCACCACCGAGGTGCTTCTTGAATTCCCCTGTAACCGTAGAATGGTCTAGAAATGAGACACAACTGTTGATGATCCATCCAAGAATGTAAGCCAAATCCGAAGCGAATTTCTCAAAACTGATCTTCCCGTTTAGTAGTTTTTCACAACTTTCGGTGGATTCTTGCAAGACTGCAGTTAAATCACTCTTTTTCCATCTGAAAGCATAGATTTCACAGTCTTCTGCTTTTGAAGATTTCATGTTACCAATAAGCTCTATCAGTTTGGTGATTGATCTATTCATGTCGGGCTGCAAAAGCTCAGTGCTCGATTCTTGGATCAACGTTTTCGGGCTTGGAGACGAAGGTGGCGATTTCCATGTAAGATACCCAGTGATGGGTAGTAGTTGGGAAGAAGCCTCAGGATTTGTGATGCTGCGCGTAGACATCCTCACATCTTCAAGAAGCTCGTCGATGTTTCTTCCCAAAGCCTTGTGTTGCTCCAAGATCATACTAGTCACATTATGCAGCCAATCATAGGGTTTCTTGAGTTCGTGCCCCGTGTCACTATAGTGATTGCGCCCCACTAGAGCAAGCTCCATTGATCCCACATCAGAAGCATCAGACGACACCCCAAGTGGGGGTTCGACAGCAACTATAGCAAGTTTCTCCATCTCAACAAAATCATCCATTAGGCTCATATCAGAAGCTCCAATCATTTGACATTCGGGCTTGGAATTCGGATCGCAAACTAATGCAAGAGCCCTCGAACCAGTCTCGTCGGATGCACCAGAATTCAACAATGTGTGTTCAAAATTCTTGAGGTTTTTAAGATGGAATATTTCCTCATCTTTCTTGGCCAAAAACTCTTTGAAAATCATATTCTCTCTCTGCAAATCCTGCACCTGATCAATCAAGAATTCGAGCTGCTTGCTCGTGTTTCCAAGGCCGTACACATCATCGGGGTCTTGCAGAGGAGAACCCCCACATATGGCCTTTCTCCGAGTACTGATCTGATCTCGGTGCCCATTGGCCAATGCAGACGGACTAGGGAGGCGTTTACGTGTCAACCCACGCAATCTTTGGCATTCAGTCTCCAACTTCTTGATTTTCTTGGCATTCTCCAAATAGTCCCTGTGGGAGGCTTCAGCAGAGCGACGGCTGTACTCCACCTCCTCGTGCTTGAGCTCGAGCTCCTTCTCAACGCTCCGGAACTCATACCTCAGAAAGGCATTTTCCTTTTCGACAGAATCCAATCTTGCCATCAGGGCTTCTAGCTCGGCTTGTGTCTGAATCTTGACTCTATTGAGATCCTCAATCAATTTCTCTTTCACCATTAGAGCCTTGCTGAGATAAGAATTCTCAGAAGTTATGCTTGCTAGCTTCTCTTCGAGCTTCTTGTGCGATTTCTCGAGCTCCCTAGATGTCTGCATCACAGCATCATGCATTCGCTGCTCCTGCTCTTGTCGGAGAAGATTCAACTGCTCCATGCATTCCTTCAACGTCGTGTTTAAGTGGCCTAATCGCTCATTTGCAGCTGTTTTCTGCTGTTGAGCTTCATCAAGCTCTTGTTTCAGATGCCCGATTTCTTCCTCCGCCTTCTGCTTGTCTGAAGTGGGATAGATTTAAGCACAAAACCACATTAACATTGCATCATTCAATACCACAACTTTTACGAAGATCAAACATTAAGAATATACCTGCTGCAGCAACTTCAGCCTCTCTTTTATAGTTTGACACAAGTTCATCTTTGGCTGAACACTCATCAACAGCAGAAGCCAACTTCTCATTCAAAATTTTCAAAGAATTCTCGAGATCTACTTCTTTTTCATTCGAAACTGATTGTGCCTAAGTAAATTATGTGTTTAGTCACAAAATTACAGCAAGATAAAAAAAAATACTCCACATTAAAAATACTAACAAGTGAAGTTTGACATACTTCCTCCAAAGTTGCAAGAATCGTCTTCTCCGATGACTTTTTCCTCCACAGCCAAGTTTTCTGATCCATTATTAATTCCCTACAATCAAGAATCGAAATTCTGAAAACCCAAGAAAGATTGAGAAAAAAAATTTAAATGCTCAACTGAAAAACAGGCCTTCTGCCATAACTACCTTTTATGTAAAAGCTGTTAAAAGAAACACAAAGTCTTGGAGTTTTTCATTATTTTCGGACAGAAAAGCTCACTTCGATTCTTAAAAACATAACTAATTTAGACAGAAAACGTGACAACTTTTACTTCCAGTGAGTTAATTTTGTTGAAAAACAGAGCAACTTTAATTTTTAGGGGAAATAAAAAAAATAAAACAACAATAGCTGAGCAACTTGAACATGAATATGAGACTCTATCTGAATTGTGATTTATTAAAGAGAAGAAGAATTGAAAGAGATAGTGCATGCTTGCAATGTGCAAACATGGTGAAAAATATATCAAAAATGGCAAAAAACCATCACACATGGGCAGTAAATAAGGTGACATATAACAATGCAGACAACAATTTAGAAAGAAGATTTATGTCAGAAACTTGGAATTAGATAGCTTGCAATAATACTTACTTGAATTAGAACTGCATATGCCTAATCCCACTTCTCCGCATTCATAGCTTCACTCACCAACCCACAATCATCTCACACACTATACATATATGTATGTATATATAAATTAACTAATTAAGAGTGGGAAAGCATGAAATAATAAATGCAGCAGCTAGCAACCGCAGGCTTGAATTCTGCAGATGAAAAGTAAAGTGGGGGAATTTTTGGAGTTATAAAACCACCAAGAACCTCTAAGTTGGAACAAGAAAAGTAATAGTTGGATTACATTTGAGTAAATAAATGCCTCAAACTCCACCGACAAAGCCCTTAGCTGTAAAATAAGTCATAACCAAGAGTGAAACAATAGTGAAGTGTGCATCAAATACACAGGCCACTAATTAAAATTTACTTTTAGAAAGAAAAAAAAACGAATCAAGAAAAGAAAAGGGTCGTAAAGAAAGTGAGGAAAGCATATCATCTGTTAATCGAATTGAGTGACCGTCTTAGATGTTTGAGAAATGAAATATATATTGTTTTTTTATTCTTTTATGACAAGGAGTATGCAAAAAATAGTATTCCATTGTTTTGTTTTGACTATTTGCAGTGATGGAAAATAGGAGCGTTACAGTTTAACAAATTCAACATAGACATGCATGATGCAACGTGTTGGGAGGTTATTGACAAGACACTGCAACTTATTTTCGCATATATTCAATTTGAGATTTGAGGCCTTTGATTTGGATCCATCATGATTGTAGTTTCCCTATAATTTTGATGATAATGATTATTTGCGATTAATTAAGTTATTCCAACTTTGTGAAAATCATTATAACAATATACTATGTCATCACAACACCAACACCATCCGATAAATCTAATACAGTACTATTAATTTTCCGTGCAGCTCTTCTCATTTATGAAGTATGGCCGTCTTTTTTTTATTTTAAGAATTTTAATGCATACTGATAGTGATACCGCATTAATTATACTTTAATATATAATAATATAAGTTTTAGTGTAATATATGTGGCAAAAAACACGAAATGCTCCCGAGTAAATTTTCTTATTAAAAAGACAGAAAGCTCCAAATAAAAATTCCACCAGGCAGAAGAAAAAGGAAGGGATTTAAGGTTAAAATACTAATATTTAATTGCACTATCAACACAATGATTTCGTCGGCATTGCATTTTCCTTTTATTTAATTATTATAAAGTAACATTTGTCCTCTACGGTTTGAAACTTCAGCTGGGATTTCAACCTTTTTCCTAGGATGGAATCAACTGGGCCCGCTGATAAACACTTTTTTAATTATTTTATTTTATTTTGCTTTTGTGCCACTTTCTTTTAATCAGTAGTTTAACTTTTGATTCTATCTCAAATGATTTTTTGAGGAAAAAGAAGAAAGGAAGAATAGAAATCATAACATTACTACATAAGGGATGTAATTCGAGGGAAGTGAGTTCTTTGAAGTATGAGAGAAGTTTTAATTAAATATATAAAATGGGCACAGTAAGCATCTCCAAACAATTAATAGATTTTTAATCGGATAATTGTACCCACATAAATAGAAATATATGCTACCCCGACAAGAAGCTCAATTTTGATTTGCTATTCCTTTTACAAGTCCCACATAGTATTTTATACTATAAATTTCATTTCTCATGTCCACTAGCAAAAATAAAATAAAGATAAAGTGATACTCTGATTGGAGGTAAAACATATGCTTTGGTTTCTCCAAGAGTGCAAAAGGCCCAAATTAAATTCACCAATAAATTGGAAAAAGTATAATTGGAGCCCATCATAGTTGTTCCAAAACCCCTTTGCATCATCGAACAATTGTAAACTAATTTAAAAATATGTATACTTGGTAGTTTATGAAGAACAGAAATAAATGGGAATGAAGCCAAAATTTAATTAATTCGATTGTGTGAAACCCACCATTTATCGAGAAACAATGTTAATTCAAAATTATATGCTATATAGCCTGTCAATTTCAATTAGAATTCACTAATCTATATATTTGGACATATAGAAAAGGAAAACAACAGTAAAACCTCTATAAATTAATACTCTATAAATTAATAAATTCTCTAAAATAATAAAATCTTCCGGTCCCGACTT